>JACVTC010000088.1:620000-650000 GCA_016946835.1 Neocallimastix lanati (nom. inval.) | reverse complement strand
GATCATTCACATCTGTGATAACAGTGTTTACATTACTATTTGATATTGGACACAAAAAATATAGACATAATAAAAAAAAAAATTTTTTTTACTTTATATAATGATCTTCAATAATCCTTCAAAATATTTTATTCAAAAATTCATGGAAAAGATAGCATTTAGAAAACCAATGTTTTTCCAATCGAAGATTACTATTTTTTTTTTTCTATAACAGTAAGGTCACCTTTCTGGACAGTTTTCTTCAATCATTTTTGCAGCTTTGGCAACACGAGCATCGAATTTATTATCCACATCTGGCATGAAGTACCCATCGGAAGCTAATGCTAAATTCAAGATTACTTATAGTTGAGTTTTAGATACTCTCTAGTTTTCTCAAAAAAAATTTTTTTTTATAAGCCTTAGCCTTGATTGATTTCTCTGCCTTCCATATCTCTATCCTAGTAAAAAAGTTTAAAATTGTTTTTTTTTTTTTTTTTTTTTTTTTTTTTTTTTTTTTTTTTTTTTTTTGGATAGAAATTTATTCAATTTTTTCAGCTAAAAATTTTACTTTCTTTATCCTATTGCATGACGTCTACAAGGCAATATATCTCTAAATAAATCAGAGATAATACATTTCAAGTTTTTACATTTTTTTTTAAAAACACCTTTACCTGAGCAATCGCACATTTCGCCGGAAAGAGGAGGAATCATTAAGTTCTTTTTAGAAATACAATAAAGGGAAGTAATGCTATATTCCCTTTAGAAAATCCTTCAATCCAGTATAATCCTGAATTAACTAGTGTCTGTGTACTTCTCGTTCTTTCTTTTTTTTTTTTTTTTTTTTTTTTTTTTTTTAGATCCAAGTAGAGATGCATAATATAATATGAGACTTTCCCAATTACTATAGCTGAAAATAACATTCTTTTATAAGGGTTAGAAATATAAGGATTTTTAAGAAATCCTTTTTTTTTTTTTTTTTTTTTTTTAATTTTATTATTCATTCACTGTATGATCGGTTTCAATTCTAAATCATTTAAAAAAACGGTACACCTAAGTAGGAAGGTATTTAGAGATTTTATTAGCTATAATTTTTGCAATAATTCTTTATCCTCTTATTGATAAGAGAGATGCCACGATAGTTATTACAATCTGATGGATCGTCCTTTTTTTTTTTTTTTTTTTTATGAATAGAAATTATTGATGAGGTAATTCATGATTTTTAGAAATCACCATTTCAAATATGATTAATTAAGGCTTTGAGACATTTTAAAGCCAGATGAAATATTACTACTATTATTTTCAGTTAATTCTTCTGAATTATCTATTACAAGGAAATCAAAGCTTTGAAGAATTCCATTGGAATATCATCAGGACCACAAGCTTTAAAGTTAGGTGTAAATGATGAGATTGCATCGCTAAGTTCTTCATCGTTAATATCTTGGTTAATATCCCCATTCTTGTTGCCTTGGACTTCCTAAATTCCTTAGTACATCAGAATCTTTCTAGTAATCTTTAGAAAGACGATGACCTGAAGAATCCGACCCTTAGAATTTATAATGAGAATGCCAAACTTTTAATTTTTTTTTTTTTTTTTTATTTTTTTTTTTCTTCATCTGTAGAAGGAAACCAAGTTCATTTCTATTGTTTTTAATAGGATGAAAATTATTTTTTTATGATCAGATCGAGAAAGATAGTCAACAAAATAAGTATTTGATATTTTTTATCCAGCATTACTTGAGTTGACTAACACATGATCAATATCTAAATGAACATCTACCTCTTGATCATGAAATAGGTGAACCATTAATAGAAAGAATAAGCCAGTTACCAATGGTTACTGTTGGTTAATTTATCTTGTAAATCAGCCGTGTTCATGTTAAAGTCTCCAAAGAAGAATAGATGGATGATTTGTGTGATTTTAAAGCCATGTGAAAAAAAAAAAAAAAAAAAAAAAAAAAAAAAAACATCAGAGAATGCCTATCGTACTTGTAATGATGAGTGTTTTTTAGTGGGAATATTGACAATACCAACATCAACAGTTCACTAAGAATGATTCCATAGACTATATATTGTTAAAGAAAACAAAAGATGAGTATAGGAATTATCTTGAAAGGATGGGTTGACATGAGACATGATACCCGAGATATAACCCTCTGCAACTTGCAACCTAGCCTATTTGGATCCATTTCTTTTCTGGAAATAATTTGTAGCTGGGGAAGTGGGGAAGTGTTACTTTACAATGGATATTTATCAACCTTGGCACCACTACCAGTTTCCTGAAAAAAAAAAAACATAGGAATAATAATGATGTTTAAAAAAAAAATTCGTGTTTGAAGTACACAATACTAACCTCTTTTCACCAAAAAAAAAAAAAAAAAAAAAAAAAAAAAAAAAAAAATTCCATCCATTGGTATTCCAAACTAAGACAAAAAATAGAAAACTTTCCTTGGGTGTGTTAAAATTTGAAATTGGATTTTGAGAATTAAGCTTAGGTATACTGGGAGTATTGAGTTCATGACTGCCATTTATAACATTTACTAAATGAGTTGAACTGAGATTTACTGAGTTTGTTATTATTATTGGATTGTATTATTAGATATTAAAATTTTGTTTTTAAATGCAAAAAAAAAAAAAAAAAAAAAAACATCGAATTCCATTTGGAACATTTTACAATATGAAAATTTTAACTCTTGATATTGCATTTTTCAAACTCGTTTAGTGAATTTCACGTTGGTTGAAATTTGGAGTTGTATACTTTTTATCCTGAAGAAAAAAAAACTATCATTGAAATTAGTAATTCATTTCATTGACAAAATATTATTCTTGAATTTTTTTTTTTTTTTTTTTTTTTTTTTTTTTTTGCATTTTGAATGAATAAATTCCTTCATTTAAGTATTGGTCCATGAGTGTATACCACAAATAAAAAAACATCCTTGTGTTGTCAATAGATGTTCCATATAATGAGAACCTCAGTGGAATATCTTTTCCATAATGAATAACATATTATAAATTGATAAAAATGAAAGTAATTTATAATAAAATACTAAAAATAAAAAAAAAACAAGGAAATATAAAGATTAATATAAATTGATACAAAAAAAAAAAATAAAATTAAGAAAATTAAAAAATAGTTATATGAAAATATTGGTTTTCTTGTCTTTTTTTTTTTTTTTTTTTTTTTTTATCCATGTATTGTTAAATATTTAAGTAAGATAATTGACTTTATATAATTTGTTAATTGTGAATAAACATTTTTTTTATCTTTTAAATTTTTGTTTTTCTACTTGATTAGTGAGGCTCTGTTTAATGTAATAATTTTCTGTAGAATAATCATAATATTAACTAAAATGTAATTGTAAAAATAAAATGTTTACAATAAAAAAAAAAAAAAAAAAAAAAAAAAAAAAAAAAAATCCCATCAGTTATATAAAGTCGTAAAAACATAGACTTGCACATATGGGTACCCATCTCCCATATGGCCATACAGTTATTAATTAACTGTAAGGTGATGAGTTATTGGCATACTGTATCAGCTTCGCCGCTCTCAATCGTCGTTACACACTGCCCGGAGATGCATTCCTAACGTTCCTACATATATCTCTAATGACCACGAGCATCAGAACGGAACCATTAACTCCTCCCTAGTGGGTGTAATCATTGGCGATTGGAAATTTTACAATCATCAAGGTCTATGCTTCAATTCAAAGCGTAGTATCAGGGTTGGGTGAAATAATCATCTGAGGGTATATAAAGTCGTAAACACAAGCTTTTTAGAGTAATCCAATCTCCTACATTTCCATTTTACAATAGCTTCATGAGAGTTTAAATAATACTATATAGAAAAAATATATATTCAAAATGATGATAAAGTAAAAAATACAATTTTTTTTATTTTTTTTTAATAAATCTAATTATTTATATATAAAAAATAAATATAAAATTAAAACTCTAAAATGAATCGTTGAAGTCGGATGAAATCTTGATTCTCATATACTTTTTTTTTAAAAAAATAAAATTTATTTATTTAACATAAAATAAACTTTTAACATTTATTTATATGATAAAATATTTTAGATGTATGTTAACATTATAAATATAAAATTTTCAATTAACAGTTAATATAATTTAATTTGAGAAATAGAAAAAAAAAAAAAAAAAAAAAAAAAAAAAAAAATTATTATGTAATAATTTTATAAAATGTAATATTAAAATGTAATATATTGATATCAATGCATTAAACAATGCATTAAAGCACAAAGAATTTTCATCAGCACCATTATTACCATCTTCAATTGGACTATTTTTTTTTTTTTTTTTTTTTTTTTTTTTTTTTTTTTAGACTAGGAATAAACTTTATTTAATAATATTGAAATTTTTTTTTTATATCAATATTAAAAAACTACGTTATGAGATTCGAGGACGAAATGGCCTCTAACTCTTCCCATTCATCGAAGATAACTCCATGTGGATGAAAATTATCATTCGAATCTGTATCAGAATTTCTTCTTTGCCTTATCGTTATGACGTCGACGCTCTTGACAACGGTAGGTCTAACACTATACAAATCGATCATGGTGTAAAAATCACCAATCACAATAGGCATAACGTTAGTAAGGAATTCCGCAAGCCCCACAAAATATGAAATCGGGAAAGAAGACTCGTTCGAAGGTGATTGAAAAATATTATTAATAAATCGCCTTCTTTCCCCCGAGCCGATCTTTAAGATTTCAAATACTGCATTTCC
The DNA here is from genome assembly GCA_016946835.1 of Neocallimastix lanati (nom. inval.). Taxonomy (NCBI): domain Eukaryota; kingdom Fungi; phylum Neocallimastigomycota; class Neocallimastigomycetes; order Neocallimastigales; family Neocallimastigaceae; genus Neocallimastix; species Neocallimastix lanati (nom. inval.). The sequence continues at coordinate 645,277 of JACVTC010000088.1, read as the reverse complement.
GCCAAGAAGGAGACACAGCACGTAAAAATTGATATTATCATCAAAATCTTCCTCTTTATCATCAGGAATGTTCAATGATTTCTCATGAACAATAAGAGAAAAATTAATAAAAATTTCATCAACAAAGGGAATGAAATGTTGCCTAAATTCTTCAAATTTAGGACATAAAAGTATCCAGTGTGTAAAACTAGGTATGCTGTTACTCTCACCACAACAAGGGCAGAATGTTGGGCAATTTTCTGATACTAGATTACTTTTAACATACGTTTTTACATCAAATTTGAATCCACATTTAATTCGTCCAATCCAAAAAAATCCAAGAGAAAATTGTGAATATTTAAGTGATAGACGTTGAATAAATTTTTTAAAACCAAATTTAAATTTCTTGTATTTTGTAGATCTGATCGCAGGAGTGCTTGAATAATGAATATTTTCCCAGTAAAACTTCCTTATTTCTCCAGGAAGTTTATTATTGTGCTTGTGTACTGCTAAACTCCGTGCTTTTTTCGTCCATGAATAGTGAGAAAGTGTAGGTATATTTTTGACTAAATGAGAAATAATACAAGAAGAATCTTTCCACTTTTTAAAGCATCGAATCATCGCCTTAGCACAAAAACTAGCTATAGGAGGTATAGAAAGTTCCTTAGACATATTGTAAATTGAAGTATTGGAGGTTTTATTTTTAAACCCGAAACTCCAATACAAACCTCGATTAAAAGCAGTTTGAGCTTTTTCAGTATTCTTTTTATTTGAACCAAGTAAGGGAGCATAATAAAGAACTGAACTAAGGACAAAAGAAACTAGTATACGAGTTTTAATGTAGAAAGGAACATTCCTATTGGTTAAAAATCTAAAGAAAGAGTTAACTGTATAATTAATTTTACTATTCATCATAGCAATAATAGGTTTTAAATCCAACGATTCATTAAAAGGTATACCAAGATATGTATATTGATTAGTGCTTGGTATATAGTTCATACCAAGTCTAAATGTAGGATTTTCATAATGTCTTGAAGGTATAAAATTCTTTGGTTTAACAACTAGTGTAGCGCATTTATTGATTCCAAAGGTCATTTCATTTTTAATACCCCAATCATGAGCGATATTCAAAAGGTTTTTAAGTGAAGATTTTGTAGGAGCTAATAATACAATATCATCAGCAAATAATCCACCACAACACTTTTTCTTTTCAGTAATCACACCATAACTTTTACATTTATCAAAAATATCATTGATAAATATATTGAATAAAATAGGTGAGAGAGGACACCCTTGGCGAACACCACGGTGTATTGGAAATTCTTTTGAAAGTTTACCATTAAAGTTTGCACGAGCTTTCGAGGTAAGGTATAGATTAGTAATGAATTGAAGGCATTTACCACGAATACCAAGATTATTTAGTTTAGTAAGTATATTGTAAATTGGAACTGAATCATAAGCTTTTTTAAGGTCAAGAAAGGCAAGAAAGGTAAATTTATCCTTAAATTTTCTTCTCTGACAAATTTCACGAATGGATTCAAATAAACTAATACATTCTTCTTTATTTCTAAAACCAAACTGTTCTGGTCTAATTATTCCATTAGAAAAAGCATAGTCCGATATTCTTTTAGTGACAATTTTTGATAGAATTTTTAAACCTACATTGATGAGTGAAATACCACGATAATTATTACAATCTGAAAGATCCCCTTTTTTAGGAATAGAAACAATAGAAGCAGAGTTCCATTCATTAGGAAAGTCACCATCCCAAATTTTATTAAAAAGTAATAACAGACACTTTGCACAATCGGAATAAGTAACCTCTTGATTAGAGTCATCCTAAGAAGAAGTACTACTCTCAGAATTAAAAAATGCTTTAAAAAATTCTGTAGGTATACCATCAGGACCAGGTGCTTTGTTATTTTTCATTGAAAGAACAGTTGAATGAATTTCTGACATGGAAATAGGTTGATTAATATCCCATGATTCCTGAGGAGTAGAAGAATTATTAAGTATTCTTTTCCAATAATTTTCATTAAGACTGTGACCAGTTATATCAGAAGCAAGTTCTTCATAGTGTTCTGCAAAACGATTGAGTTGATCTTCTTGGGATACTAGAACATTACCTTCTTTATCTTTAATGTATACAGGTGATTGGGAAGGAGAGTAAGAAGGTTTAGAGATTTTCTTAAGTCCAGACCAACCACGCTGGGCATCATTTTTTAAGAAACATTCGCCGATGGAATGAATCAAATTTTTAAATCTAATAATCCTAATATTTCTTTTAATACTAATGATATAATCAGAAAGAACTCTATATTCTTTTGAGAGATCACAAAATTCTTGAAGATTAGACAAATCACTACTAAGTTTAAAATTTTTAATCCTTTTATAAAATAAATGTTTTTCATGTGATAATTTCTTAATATAAGCAGGACAATGGAACGCTGAACCCTGTAAATTTGTAGGAACTCTTGCTTGAATGTCATCGCCTATTTTATTTGCTGTGTCAAGAAGTTTTTTAACCATTGTATTAGAGTCTAGATTATCATTATGTTCAAATTCATCCAGTAAACATGTGAATTTATTATGAGAGAAGATTGCTTCACGTTTATCCCTACAAATTCGATTAGACCACTTAATTTGTTTATCCCGAGGGGGAGTAACAAAACCATCAGGAGATATTTTTTTACAAGAAAGAATAAGTGGTAAATGGTCAGAGATGTCATTAAAAGAGTAGCATACAGAAGCAATATTCAGATAATATCTTAATTTATCGTTCACTACTATAAAATCAATACAAGAATTCTTTCCACCATTAGACCAAGTAAATTGATGACCAACCATATCCATAACAAACCATTTAGGGGAAATTCTAAGAATAAGATCTTTGAGTTGTTGCTTAGTCATGTTGAAATCACCAACAATAGCCGAAGGGATATTCTGATGGTTCTTGAGCCAATTAGCAAAATCAGTTTCCGCTTTTTCTCTAGAGTCTTTGTGTTTTTTGCTAGGGAAGTAAATGTTCCCTAAAGAACATCTGACACCCCAAAAAGAGAATATATTTACTGAGAGTATATATCTATATTCAAAATCATCATTAGTGAATTGGCAGGAGGAGTGCACACCTATATAAAGGCCCCTCATACCAGGGATTTTTTTGTCCGCACGTCTCAGTACTGTTCTATAATGATTAAGGAATGGATATGTGTTAGAAAATGAGTTAAGGAATGAACTATTACCGACTTCTTGAAGACAAATACAAATAGGATTAAAGATTGAATTAAAATTGGTAAGTCCGTCACGTTTTTCAGAATTCCAACCATTTATGTTCCAGCTAATACAGAGGTTGAAATATTTAGTATTCGAGAAAGGGTTAGCATACAGGAGGCTTTCAGAGATGGGGATTGAGGGTTCAGAATAATACCTGGTTCTATTATGATTAATATTGCTAAATGTGCGTATCCTTGAAGTAATCTTCCATTTTATTCTTTTAACAGGTAAGTGCTTAGTAATCAAATAAATAACCTTCAAATAATCCGTATAATTATTATAGTTAACTCTTAGGATGAAGTAGTTTTCCATATTAATATAGTGTTTTTTAACGATTCCATGAACAACTTCATTACAATTTGATATTTTTTTGCTTAAAAATTCCCAAAGTCTACTTTCAGTCCAAGATTCAAGATCATGAATGAAAATTAAAACAAATTTATCATGGTCAGGACCATAATGTCGCAGACCTCTTCGTATAGTTGACATAATAAAATAAAAAACTTATCTATATTAATAAAAAGTAAATGTAATATAAAAATAAAAAATAAAATTAGTAAAAAATTAAAAATTTTAAAAAAAATAAAAATTTATTGCTGTTGTCTTCTCTTTCGTGTATATTGTTTGCTAAAACTTGTTTGTTTTTCTTTCTTTAAGTGTTGACTAGTTTTTAATTAATGATTTTCAATTATAAATTCCTGTTTTATGTAAAAATTTCTGTAAAATAATCATATATAATATAAAATTTAAATATTAATGAAATAATAGTTGTGAAAAACTATAAAAAGATTCCCATCCGTTAAATAATGTCTTAAACACAAGCTTTGGAGTGAATCAATCTCCTACATTTCCATTTTACAATAGCTACATGAAAGTATAAATAATACTATAGAAAAATACATATACATAATAATACTAAAGTAAAAAATACAATAGATTCATTACAATGATAATATGTAGAAACTACATGATATTATTAATTATACAACTCCAATGTTACTACATATCCAGTTTAAAACAATATAAAACATGAGGTTCACTTTCTACAGTCTTCCAGTATTCCAGTTTTCACTCTTCGTACTAGAAGCCACTTTAGAAAGGATAACCATATATTATCATCAGAATCACAGAAAGCTGTAATTAGTACACCTGATATAGGTTATTCCTTTTCCATCAACCCTCCATGGACCTGGAAAAACAGTCCACTTCATTGGGGAAATAAAAAATAATTAAAAAAAAAAAATTCTTAGAAGAAAAATGATATTACTATTTCTTAAAAAAAAAAAATTCTTAGAAGAAAAATGATATTACTATTTCTTAAAAAAAAAAAATTCTTAGAAGAAAAATGATATTACTATTTCTTAAAAAAAAAAAATTCTTAGAATTTTTTTTTTTTTTTTTTTTTTTTTTTTTTTTTAACGGCAGCAAACTTGTTTCATCTTTATTAATTAAATATTTGATAAAATACATGTAATAAAATAATAAAAAAAAAAAAAGATAAAAAAATAAACAAAAAATAAAACACAAAATAAAAATAAAATAATGGTATAATATATTCTAGTTTCATTTAATTAATATTTGTAAGACTTCACAAGGGCATTATTATACTGAAGTATAATAATTAACTTTGACTTCGCAATGTTAATCATAATTTTAAGATACAAAATTATGATCTTCATTGGTTGCGCTAGCCCTGCTGGCCTGTCTTACTGTTTCTTCAGCATTGACGCTCTTGGTAGTAGTAGTTCGATTCGATTTGAACCTATTGAACAAAGACCATTGCTGGCCAATAGCAATAGGTATAATCGATTGGAGAAGTGCCGCAGTAACCACTAAGAACGGAGTATCAGAATAAGCACCTGATTTCATCTGGCACTTAAATAGATCCTTCCATTCCCTTGTACTGTAATTAATACTTCGACCTCCAAGAAGGAAATTAAACACTTTTTCACACACACTAGAATCAATATACACATTATTTTCAATACTATTACTAACATTACTAAAAATACTATTACTAATATTATTATTACTATTATAACTATTACTATTATTACTATTACTATTATCATTATTACTATTAACAATATCATTTGTTAGGTTGCCACGGTAAAAAGCATTATATAAAAATAAAATTTTATCATTAACTTTACTACGAGTATGATTGAAAAAGGGACAATCAATTAACCAATGACTTATCCATTGTTTATTACTTTTACAACAGGGACAAAAATTAGGACACATTTGGTCCACTATTTTTGCAGCTTTAGCAATTCTAGCATCTAATCTATATCCGCTTCGTGCTCTCAATAGCCAATAGAAACCATATGAAAGATCAGGATAGTCATAACAAAGTTTTATAAATTTTGATGTTTCTTCGAATTTGTTTTTGTCATAAAATTCAGCTTTAATAGAATTGATTTTCATATCTCTTTTCCAATAAAAATCCTTGATTTTATTATCGTTATTACCTCTTTTCTCTAGTTTACGTTTAAGAGTTCTACTTTCTTTTGTCCATGTATATTTTCTAGATTTTGGAATATTATTAACTAAATAGGAAATAATACAATTTGAATTTTTCCATTTATCAAAACATTTGACCTGAGACAAAGCACACTTAGCTGACAATGGAGGAATATGTAAATCTTTTGAAATAGAATATACATTAATAAATGATTTGGCTTTTTGTATACCTGCAATCCATCTTAATCCTTTATTAATTAATTTCTGAGTATTATTTGTTCTCGTTTTATTCGAACCAAGTAAAGGTGCAAAGTAAGAGACTTTACTAAGTACATAAGAGTTAATTATAATCTTCTTAAATGGAATAGGAATTTTGGAATTTGAAAGAAATTTACTAACAGAAAAGAGAGCTTTAGTTACTTTAGAGTTAAGTAATTTAATAATAGGTTTCAACGATAAGCTTTTATCAAATGGTATACCTAAATAGGTATAACATTTAGTTATTGGAATTGGTTGACCAGCAAGATAAAAAGTAGGATCTCTTTTATTTTGAAAAAGAGGTGTGTCTGGTCGAATCACCATCGTTGCACACTTATTAATTCCAAAATTCATCATATTAAATTTAGCCCATTCATTTACCTTCTTAAGCATTTTTTTCAACTTAGTTCTTGACGGTGCGCATAGAACAATATCATCTGCAAAGAGTCCACCACAACATCTAGATTCGCCTAAAGGAATTCCAAGTTCTGAAACATCATTAAAAATGTCATTAATAAAAAGATTGAAAAGAATTGGTGATAGTGGACAACCTTGTCTAACTCCTTTCATAATATTAAAAGATTCCGAATATTGATCATCAATTTTAACACTAGCTTTGGATGTCAAATATAGATTTTTTATAAATTGATAACATTTACCTCTAATACCTAAAGCATCTAATTTATATAAAATATTACCTATTGGAACAGAATCATATGCCTTTTTTAAATCTAGAAAAGCTAGGTAAGTTTCTTTATTATCATTTTTACGCCTTTGACAAATTTCTCGAATTGAAATAAATAAACTAACACATTCTTCTTTAGTACGAAATCCAAATTGCTCTGGCCTAATAAAATTATTTTTAAGTCCATATTCTGAAATTCTTTTGGAGACTATTTTCGAAATGAGTTTAATACCATTGTTAATCAGAGAGATACCTCGATAATTGTCACAATCAGATAGATCATCTCCTTTTTTAGGAATAGATATAATACTTGCTTCATTCCATGAGCTAGGAAATTCTCCATTCCAAATTCTTGAGTATATCTTCTGTAAACAATTTAAACCAGAAGAAGAATTATTTACTGAATTTTCGTCATCCGGAGGAATTAAAGCTTTATAAAATTCAATAGGAATTCCATCCGGGCCTGAAGCTTTAAAATTTGGAGTAGCCAAAATTGCTTCTCTAATTTCTTCTATACTGATGTCTTGATTTATATCCCATTCATTGTGTCTCGTATACCTAATTGTTCCATTGGAAAATTTATTATACCATTCGATTAATGCACTATTGATATCAGAATGGCTTGAAGCAAGTTTTTTATAGTGATTGTGCCATACTTCTAACTGTTCTTTAGTAGAAGTAGCTAGTTTACCATTTTTGTCCTTTACTGGAGAATTTGACATATTTTTAAATTTATCTACTTTTGCTGTTGTTTTAAGCCATTTCCAAGCTTTTTTAGGGTTATGAGATTTCATATATTCACATCCTGTATTAATCCAATGTTGGTATTCAGTTTTCCTATAAATATTACACATATGATGAATAATTTTGCACATTCTATTATATTTATCAATTAATTCTTCAAATTCATCTAAATTATGATAAGAACCTCTTCTTTTAATGGATTTATATAATTTCATTTTGAGTTTTTGCAAATTAAATATTTTCTGCGACATATGAAAAAAAGATTTTCGAACTTCTGAAATTGACGTGATATTAAGTTCCTTAGCAATATTGAATGAAGTTGAAATAAATTTCTTTGAAATATCATCAATACTAATATTAGGATCTGGAATCACTTCCTCTAATACACTAAAATAGTTGTTGTCAAAAATTGATTCTTTTTCATTTATACATTTTAATCTATCCCATTTAACTGTCTTTTTAGGCAGAGAGAAAGAATTATCTGAATTAACTGATGAAAAACATTTACCTTTTATTAATAAAGGTTTATGATCCGAAATGGGGGGAAAGTCAATAAAAGTACCATATGAAAGTAAATCTAACATATGATCATTGACAATCGCATGATCTATATCAGATTCTCTATTACCTCTACTCCATGAAATTGGGGAGCCCCATAAGGGAAGAATTTTCCAATTACTAAATTTAGAGAGCAAATTACTTAATTTCTCAGTAGGTAAATTAAAATCACCAACCAACATTGAAGGATGAGAAGAGTGACTATTTAACCAAGACAATATTTCAATTCTAGCAGCTCTAGCATGAAGGCTATGGCCACTATGAGGTACGTACACATTACCAATAGAACATTTAGTGAAATTCCAAAAATTATAAGTATACAAGGAAATAATATACTCATAAGTGTTGTTTTCAAGAGAGGCTTGACAAGAATTATGAAACCCAATATAAAGACCTCTTTTACCGGGAATTTCATTATTAGCTTTTTTGAAGAAATGTTTGTAGTTTTTTAATGATACTCGACATGGATATTTACTGCTAGAACCTGAACCATTTCCTGTTTCCTGAAAGCATAAGAAAAGTGGTTTGTACATTGAAATAAAGAATTCAACACTGTCTTTTTTATCAAAGTTCCATCCATTAGTATTCCAACTGACACATAGAGAAAATTCTTTAACTGTATTATTATTAATATGAGTGTTATAAATATTATTGGAATTATTATAATTGATTGAACTGAAATTTGAATTTGAATCTGAGCTTGAAACTGAATTTAAACATAAATTTGAAATTGAACTTGAACTTGTACTTGAACTTGTACTTGAACTTGAACTTGAACTTGAACTTGTACTTGAACTTGTACTTGAACTTGAACTTGAAATTGTACTTGAACTTGGACTTGAACTTGAACTTGAACCTGTACTTGAACTTGTACTTAAACTTGTACTTGAACTTGAACTTGAGCTTGAGCTTGTACTTGAACTTGAACATGAATCTGTATTTGAACTTGAATTTGAATTTTGACTTGAATCTGCATTTGAATTTGAAGTAGTGAATAAGTTGATATTATAAGATGAATTCACTTTTTCTGATAAGGCAAAATGTTTCCTTTTGAGTGAAGAAAAACTGTATTTATGATTCCTTTTGCTACAATTAATAACGTTAATTGAAGCACGTTTGAAACTATTAACAATACAATCAGTAATAGATGTTAATTCTTCTTCATTACCTACTATTTTAATTTTAAAGAATGCATCATTAAAATTAGCAATACGTTTAACTGATAAAACCTTATCATTTAATTCATTCAGAGTTTTCTTTAAATGTCTTCTCATTTTGATTTCTGGCCAAGATCGAAGTCCGCGGATAAAGAGTAGTTTCGTATTCTCCATTGGTATACCGTGGCACCTTGAACCTCTTAGAATGAAATTCTTATTTCTTATAAATTGGATTTCCATAATAGTAATAAAAAACTAAAAATTAATAACTAAAAAAAAAAAAAAAAAAATAAAAAAAAGTCAATTTTTATTATAAAGTCTTGAGTATAATGAGAATTGTAATAATTTTATATCTTTTTGGAGTAAATAATTTCGATAATTAGTAGTTTGTTGAATGATTGAAAAATAATTTGATTTAGCACTTTTTTCAGTATATTATTTAAATTGAATATCATAAAGTATTTAATGACTAAGATTGAATGGATGAAATAAAATGGCACAAAATTAGTAAAGAGTTAAATAAATTACTACAAGATTTAGAGTGAATCAATCTCTTACAACGTGATACATGAAATATAAAGTTGAAATACAATTGAATACAATAGATTCTTACATGAGAATAGTAATACTACATGAAAATAGAAATACAATGAAAATGTATTACTAATTCTTGGGTGTAACTTATTTAACAATGTTCCAAAAATGCACCATTATATTCCGCAGTGAGTGTTCACCAGAAAAATTTTACCAATAACATTACCATTGCGCATAATGTTATTAATTAACACAAAATATAACTTTACTACTATTTTGCACCAGTACTGTGGATCTACTTTATAAGAGTAAAGTTAATTCCCCTTGCAGGCGATTTAAATACATAAATCGAGTACACCCCTGCTCGGGGAAAAAATTCTTAGAAGAAAAATGATATTACTATTTCTTAAAAAAAAAAATTCTTAGAAGAAAAATGATATTACTATTTCTTAAAAAAAAAAAATTCTTAGAAGAAAAATGATACTACTATTTCTTAAAAAAAAAAAATTCTTAGAAGAAAAATGATACTACTATTTCTTAAAAAAAAAAAAAATTCTTAGAAGAAAAATGATACTACTATTTTTTTACAGCAGTAGCAGCAGCAATTATTACAAACTTTATTTATTTATTTATTTAAGAAAAAAAAAAAAATCATATTATTTATTTATTATCATAATTTAATTATTAAATAAAATTATCCATTACAAATTAAATAAATAATATATATAATATATATATATATAAAGCTCATGTAACACTAATTTTTAATAAATTTATCCTTTTTTTTTTTTTTTACCAAATATTCTTCAAAGTAAAAAAGAAAAAAATTCCTTTTAATATAATATTTTTCCTTTTTACTATAGTTTTTTCAAAAAAAAAAAAAAAAATTTATCTTTTAATATTATATATAATAAAATAAATTTCTTTTTAACACCAAAACGTTAATATATATATTGTGAATATTAATCTAAATATTTATAAAAATATATATATAGAGTAAAAAATAAAAAATTAAAAATATTTAAATAATTAAATAAAATAAAAATTAATATTTATATAAATTTATATGTGTAATAGTATAATTTATTTATTTTTTTGCTATTTTTTTTTTTTTTTTACATATATATATATATATATTATGAATATTATGATAAAGCTAAAAACTAAAACGAATTATGTATTGAGCGTTGATAATTTTTTTTTTCTGAAATAAATTACTTTATTATTATAATTTTATTATAATTATTATATAAACTGTAATTAAAAATAAAATAAAATAGTTAAATAATAAAGTTTTATACACTATTTATTATTTATTATTTTATTTTTATTATTATTTTTTTTATTTTATTAAAAATGTTTTATTAAAAACTATATATGATTATTATCGTATTCTTTCTGTTGTGTTGATCGTGTTAATCACCTTCAATTATTGGCCATCGTAACCACGAAAGGATTACTGGTCATAGCCACTAAAAACCACCATACTGACCACCACCATAAGCACCGTATTGTTGTTGTTGACTATATTGACTACTACCTTGGCCGCCACCATATTGTTGTTGCTGACCATATGGTTGTCCGTATGGTTGTTGTCCGTATTGTTGTCCATATGGTTGTTGACCATATTGTTGTTGTTGGCCATATGGTTGGCCGTATGGTTGTTGTTGACCATATGGATTGTTATTATTGTTGTTATTACTGACATTTTGTTGAGAACCACTATTACCACTATATAAATTTTGTTGACTTGAACTTTGAGGTTTATTATTGTTTTTTGGTGGCTTTGATGCCATATTTCCCAAACTACCACCCAAAGCTGAACCAGCTAACATACCTAATAAACCAGTGGAAAGACTTTGTGGTATACCTGAATTACTTGGTTTACCTGAACTTCCATTAGGTTTTTTACCACCTACCATACCTTGAATAACATTCATAGTGTTTTGATCATTTAAAATTGTATTTAATAAACTAGAATTAGAGTTCGCATTACTAGATTGTTGTCCATTGTTATTGTATTTTTTAACCTTCTTTTTTTTTTTAAGGTTTGCAAAAAGTAATTTAAAGACTGTTTTAAAAAGAGTACCACCAATGCCACGTTCACCTTCAGCTGGTGGTACTGCTTCAATTAAACCTCTATTTTGAGCTTCTTGCATTGTATAAATATTTCCGTTTTCATCTTCAATGTAATCACCTTCATCATCAGTAATATATTCATATTCACTTTCATCATCATTATTATTATTGTTATTATTATTATTATTGAAATTATTAAAACCACCTGGTCCTTGTGATGGTTGGAAACCTCCTGGTGGTGGAGGATAACCTCCAGCTGGTGGAAATCCCCCTGGTGGTGGAAATCCTCCAGGTGGTGGATATCCTCCTTGTGGTGGGAATCCTCCTCCATATGGCATTTGATACATTTTTATAAAATTTTTATTTGAATTATATTATGTCAATAAGAAAAAAAAAAAAAAAGGAAGTTATTTATTTATTGTTATTTATTTTACTATTCTTTCTTTTTTGTTATAATTTAATTTAAATAATTTTCAATATTAAAAAATTAGATAATTTTTATTTTATGTAAAATAAAACTTTTTATTTATTTATTTTTTTATAATTAATTTTAAAATAAATATACACTAATATTTATTTTCTTTTTCAATAATTATAAAAAAAGTAAATAAAATTAAATAAATTAATATATATATTTATTAATAATTTAATTAAAAAAAAAAAAAAAATCAAAAAAAAAGAAAAAGTCAATTTGTCCTTTTTTATATGAATTTTTTATAATAATATAAATTATTAAGAAAAATAATTAAATTTTAAATACTATAATATTATAATTAATTAAACTTTATATTTTATTCAAATTTTAATAAATATTTTATTAATTATAAATAATCACAATTGTATTTTTTACTAGTATTAAATATTTATAATTGAGATTATAATTCAAAATTGTTAATATGAAATATTTATTAATTATATTATTATGTATATTATAAAGAATATAAAGAATATAATATTATTATTAATAATTTATTCTATTTTTCTAAGAATATTTAAAATAATATTAAAATAATATTATCTTTAATTATTAATAATCTAAAAATTATTTTATAATTTTTACAAAATCTTGGTAAAAGAAGAATCTTAAAATTTTATATAAACAAATATCAAATTATGTAAAAAAAAAAAAAAAAAAAAAAAAAAAAATTTTTTTTGAAAAAACATTCTTGGAATTATAAAAATAATATAATAATATTATAATAATATAATAAAAATATAATAATATAATATATATAAATATACATAATATAATATTAGGTTAATAAAAGAAAAAAAAAAAAAAATTAATTATTAATAATAATTAAATATCAATTATTTTTAGGTTTTCTTTTTCTTTTTTTGGTAATAAATCTTAATAATAAAATTAATTTTATAAAATTAATTTTTTTTTATATATTAAAAACATGAAATTTATATTAGTTATTGCCACGCTTGAATTAAAGAAAAAAAAAATAAATAAAAATATATATATATTTATATAACATATATTATATATAAATTTATTAATATATTATTATGATTGATATTCATTAATAAAACTAGAATTGTAGCCACTATTTTATTATTTTTCATTTAAATACTAAATAACAATATTATAAGTTATTATAGGTTAAATTCATATTTATATAAATATCTTTTTTAAATTATAATATAGTATAATAATAATATTGATTATCATAATAAATAATGATGATAACAATAATATTTTATTAATTATTAATATTATATATATTTTTATTAATATAACTTTTCACATAAAAAAAAAATGCTTAGAGTTCCTTTCTTCCTTATTATTTCCCAATCATAAAAATATATATATATATATATATATTTAAATAAATAGGGTCTATAAAGTTGAAGAAACATTATTTTGATTTAGAATGTATTTATTAATTAGATTATATATTATTTATATTTTTAATATAAAAATTTAAATTTTATGTTATACGTATATGTATATTTATATAAAATAATAATATTATTATTATTATTATTTCTTTGGAAAAAAGTAATTCTTTTATAAAATTTATAATAATAATAATAATAATAATAGTAATAAAATAATTATATAATGATTTAATAATTATTATTGAATAAATCGATACCTATTTATATAAAAATTTTGATTTTATTATTACAATTCACAAAAAAAAATTTTTTTTCTTTTCTTTTCTCTTCTTTTCTTTTTTTTTTTTTTTTTATTAATATCATCCTAATCATCGTAATATTTCTCCTCTAATTTTATTAACTTTAAAAAAAAAAAAAAAAAAAAAAAAGTATATATATATGCTACTCTATTAAATAAATAAAAAAAAAAAAACTTCTTTAAATTTTTAATATTTTTATTATTTTTTTTCTTCAATTTCTTTTTCTTTTTTACATTTAATAATTAATTTTCTTTATTAAAGCAGATAAATAATAATAATTTACGTCTAATTCATTAATATTTTTTTTTTTTTTTGTAAAAAAAAATTATAAATTATAAAAAATTTTAATATTAAGAAAGATATATGATATTTTTTATTTTTAAACCATTAAATAAAGTATTTTTTTTTTCCTTTGATATTTTAAATATTTATACACTTAATTTCTTTTCTTCTTTTATATATTAAATTTCACATATATTTAATATATATTAATATATATAGAAATTTAGAAAAGAAGAACAACAGCTAAAGTAATTGCTAAAATTTTCCATGAATACTTCATCATATGAGTACTACCACTAGTATTAGTATAGGCATCATCATTCCATTTAACATCCTTTGTGAATTTAATAGATTTTGGAGTGTTATTAATATCAATCCAAGCAGTAGCTGGATCAACACCACGTTGTTCAACTTCTTTAACAGTACTCTCATCAAATTCAACGTTTCTAATAGCAAATAAAGGAACCTTACATTCACCTGTAGTTGAAGCAACCTTAATTTCATTAATATTTAAGGAACTATCATCAATTACCAAAGTATATTGTGGTTGACATTTCTTTTGATTTAATCTTTGTATGTAAGTATCTGCAAGATCATCCATCTTCTTAGAAACAAGTGGCCAATTCATATACTTTTTAATTTCTGCAACAATTCTTTCAACCCATTGTTGTAACAAACCAAACTTACCTGAAACACCTTCAATATTAACTTCTGGAACATCAACATTTCTTAAATTACCTTCATGGAACATGTATGGATCATGTCTTAACTTTAAGAAATTCTTAATATGAAGATTTGCTTCATTATTCAAGTGAGTAGTCCAATCAATTTCTTGATTATATCTTACTTTGTAAATCTCTAAATTTTGTTCAACCGTGGAACAATCCCAATAAATTTGTGGTGGTTGACGAGGAATAACAATGAAACCATCAAAGTTCGAAGTGGTAGTGTTAGTAACCATTGGAAGATAGAAGTTTCCTGGACTAAGATCACCACGTGATGTATCACCAACAGCATATTTAACATCATTCTTTTCAAACATTTGTAAGACATGACCATTATGAAGACCACTAATTTCAGGACATACAATACTGTGTTTCGAGAAGCAATCTCTCTTGTACATACCTAAGTATGGATCATCACACATCTTAATATTTAAGCTAATTTCCATATCAGCATCATTAAGAGAAGCCATATCAAGGTTTTGATGACTGAAAGTGTGAGTAAGCCAGTAAAAATCATCTTGAGTTTCTGGGTGTTGAGCAAAGTAATCGTAAAGCTTATCAGCTTTTAAGGCATTCACATCCCAATCAGAATCAACTTTGTCAGCTGTTGGCCATCTGTTAGTTCCTGGTTCAGTTAATGGTTTAACATAACTTCTTTCAACAGGAGTAGTTGTCCAATTAGTAGCAACAAATTGTTTATGATTAGCTTCAATTAAAACATGAATACCATTTAAAGCTAATTCAGTTTTGTATTCAGAACCTTTTGGCATACGTTCAACAACATCCTTTTGCCACTTTGCAATACCTTTCATATCATCAACAGAAGTTCTAAAACCAGTACCTTCTTGGTAGTTAAAAAGGTTTTTAATAAAGAAATCATCGACCTGAATATTAAAATAAAGTCTTCTAAATCCATCAATAATACCATAATTAGTCCAAGAAATCCAGAGATGACTTGTGAAATAAGCTACAATACTATCAATGTATGGAATAAAGAAATGAATTGATTCGATATCTTGTTGCTTAACAATAGCACCTGCATAAGTATCAGTGTCATTGTATTTTAAAAGAGGAGTAATATTGTCACCAATAATTTGAACTTCATTATGAGAATATTGGTCACATGCTCCTTTTTCATTATTGTAGATACAAGTTCCAATTTCAAATTGAATATCTTTACCGTTCATTTGATTTTTTTGAGCTAACTCTAAACCCTTATCAGTTAATACTGTGCTCACTGTTCTTACATTTTTGTTTGGGTTAAAGAAACCAAGTGTCAAATCTGGTTCACAATTTAAATAGGCAGCTCTAACCTTATATTTCTTTTGATAATTAGTAATTTGTTCAGTGATGCCAGCTAAATCATTTTGAGTTGCATTTTCAATAACAATAGCATTATATAAACCAACATTTCCTTCTTCTAATTTTAATGAATTAGCTGGTAAGTTAACTATTTCATAATTCATACCGTAACTTTCAAACATTTCACTAACAACAGAGTTAGCATCTCCATTTGTTATATATAAAGTATTCATTTTTAATTCAAATGAAAATACATTTGAAATATATACTGCAATAAATGCAGTTAACAATATTAATTTATTTAACATTTTCTATTTATATTTATTTTTTTATTTATATTTTCAATATATTTGATTAATCTTTTTTTTTTTTTAAAAAAAAAAAAAATTCTTTTTTTATTAATTTTATATATTTAAAAATAAATTAATGGTATATTATATTAAATAGATAATTTTTATTGTTATATTCTTTTTTTTTTTTTTTTTTTTCACTTTTTTTTTTCTTAACTTCTAAAGAATAATAATATTCAATTAATTTTAAATACAATATATATGATTATATTTTATTTTTATATTGGAATAAAAAACTTTTTTTTCTTAAAATATATTATATTATATTTAAAAATTTCTATTCTTTATTTAATGATATAAAATTTTATTTGTTACTTTCAATATATGTTTCTATGTTTTAACGAAAAAAAAAAAAGACATCTATATTCAATTTCTGTAAACTTTATAAATTTTTTTATACTTTTATTAACTTTTATATATATATTTTTTTTTATCTATTCTTATTTTATTTATTTTCTTTTTTTTAATTATAAAAAAAATCATTGGAGAAAAGGTTCTTTATATAATAATTTTTTTTTTTAATATTATCTTAAAACATAAAACATTAATATCTTAATATATGTATATTTGTATTTATTGTTTATTATTTATATTTATTATTTATATTTTATTTATATTTAATTTATATATATTCGTTATATAAAAATAATTATATTAATAATATATTAATTATTTACTAGTAATATTAAAATAAATTAAAATATATAAACTACTATATATATAGTTCATATTTATTATTAATAAATATATAATAAAAATATATAAAAATTTATTATATACTATTTAATCAATTTTTATTTATTTTCAATTATGTAGATAATTAAGATTTAGTATTAAATTAAATTATATAAAATATATAATTGTATTTATTATATTGAATTTTAATTTTATATATATATTTATATATATTTTTCAAATATTTTTATATATATTTTATATAATAAAATGAAATTTTTATAATATATTAAAATATAAGCGGTAATATTTAAAATAAAACCATTAATTATTTTAATGTTTATAATAAATTTTAATTCCCTGTCATAATAAAAAAAAAAATTTTTTTTTTGAAGTATATAAATGAATGAAAATTGATGGTTGGATAAATTTACGGAAAAAGGTTACGTTATGTATCTTTGAAATTAAATATATAAATAAATTATTATATTTAATTATATATTAATTATATATTATAATAAATTAATTTAATTAATATTATCATATATAATTAATAAAATTTATCCAATCTTTATATATTGTTTGTTAATACTTAATAATGATAAAAGATAATTTATTTATTCATTATTTTTTTTCATTAATTTTTATATAAATAAATAATTATAAATAATCATTTAATATTAGTATCTATGATTGATCTTTAATTGTGAATTTATTATTAAATTGAAAAGACATATTCAGATTATTCATATTTAACGAATTAAAAACTATAGTTCAATAATAGATACTAATGATAAATAATTTTTCATTAGTATCTATTATTGAACTATAGTTTTTAATTCGTTAAAGACATTCAGTAACTATGATTAGTAATTCATTATTAAATTGAAGGTATTCAGTTTAACTCTTAACGTATTATAGAATGAAAACCATAATATTAAACTGATTTTATTTAATAATTGTAGGAATAAAAATATATATAGAAGTAAAAAGTATTTCTCTACATTTGTTAAAAATTTTAATAGCTTTGAGTTTATTAACCCTTTTATGTATGTTTTATTCTAAAAATAGTTATTAAAATAGTAATTAATTTTATAAATTATTTATAAATTTGTTAGAGATTTTAATAATTATTTTTACAATAAATAAATAATAAATAATAAATGATAAATAATTTAATAATAAATTATAAATAATAAATAATAAATAATTTAATAATTTATAAATAATTTAATAATAAATTATAAATAATAAATAATAAATAATAAATAATAAATAATAAATAATAAATAATAAATAATAATAATAAATAATAAATAAGTAATATTAATGAATATTTATTAATAAATATAAATAACTTTAAATGATTAATAATAATTAATAATAATAAAATAATTTGTATTTTAATGATTAATAATAATTAATAATAATAAAATAATTTGTATTTTATTAAGTTTATAAATAATAATCAAAACATAATAATATTTTAATACTGCATTTCAAATCAAAACGTAAATTATAAATAATTTTTTGTATAACAAAATTCACATATTTATCGTGTTTTATAAAAACTTAATGTAATAATATTAAAGCGTTATTAAAAATATTAATAATAATAATAAGCAGATCCAATAATTTTCAAGTATTTAAAATTTTTTTTTATTTAATTAAATAAAGTAAAATAAAATAAAAAAAAAGAATAAATGTATGTATTACAAAAAAAAAAAAAATAAAAAAAAAAAAAAATATCTGACAATCTAAACTTTAAAAATATTAAATTTCAATTAATCTTACTCGCCACTTTATTACATATATTTATATTTATATTTATATTTATATAACAAATTTTTTTGTTAATATTGAAGTTATTTATAACTTAATTTATTTATAACTTAATGTAATATAAATATATTAAGATTTTCTGTAATTTAGTAAATTATTCTTAATTATTAATTCTTAGTATATAAAAATTTTAAAAGAGAACCTATCATCGATATATTAAAAATATTTCAGAATATTTTTTAATTATAATGTTAAAACATTAATAAATACATTTTTGGTAATATTCTTTGTAGTAGTAGTAGTAGTTAACTATAAATTTCAAAATTTCTAATTTAATTAATGTTAATTAATGAAAAAAAAAATGTTAAATAAATAATGTTAATTAGCTTTACTATATTGAATTAATAATTGAATATATAGACATAAAATATTTTAAATGTTCATCTCTACACTATATACGGATTCTATTTATATTCTTAATAAAAGTTTAATTTTTTGTCAAGAATTGTTTCCAATTTTGCAATGTTGATGCTGATGTTTTTTTGATTGAAATTAATAAAGTTTTTAAACTAAAGTAATTATTAAATAAATAATAATCAAAATTATAACTCAAAATTTCATTTAAAAAGAGATATTTACTTTATCTGTATAATTTATTATGACATTAATGGTATCTTTTTTTTTTTTTTTTTTTAAAATTTTTTAACTTTCATTTTAGAATTTATTATAGATTACACCCATAAAATTAATCTGTCAAAATAATTTAATTATATCAACAATAATATTAATTATTAAATTATCCTATAAATAGATTCTAAATAATACATCAATACATCATATAAGATAATACTAATTAATTTTAACCAAAATAATTTAATTATATCAACAAAAATATTAATTAGTAAATTATTCTATGAATAGATTCTAAATAATACATCATAGAAGATAATACTAATTAATTTTAAATACAATTATAATAATAATAATAATAATTATAATAATAATAATAATAATAATAAGCAAATCAAATTTTAATCTCTTGTTTCACATTATCTTTTCAGTTTTTATCCTGGTGGTTAGTAACCCAATACCTCCTGAATTTATTATGAGGTGATTTTCATCCTCCCAGAGTGATTTTCCCTATAAATGAAGTTGATGTTTGTTCACCATAGTAAATATTCCTATTACTTAATTTATTCTAAAAAAAAAATATTGTTGCATATTAATTTTAATTTTTATTATAATTACTATTATTATTTTAATGATAAATATTTAATTAAATGAATAATAAATGTAACCATAAATAAAGAAATTTAAAAAAAAAAAAAAAAAGAAAAAAAGAAATTGAAAATAAAGTTTTTTTGTGATCCCGTTAATTCAAGAAAAAATGAAAGAAAAAAATTTTTTTTTTTTTACTATATATTACTTTTTTTTAATATTAAGATTTAAGATTTATACTATACGTTGCACGAACTTTTATATTAATTCTTATATTAAAATTTTAATGTATGTATTCTTACTATACTATGATAAATTACTATATAATACATAATAATTCAATAATAATTTATAATAAAATTATACTTTATAATTCAATAGTTTATAACAAAAATTATATTAAGCATAATAATTCAATATGTATTCTTACTATATTATAAACTATATTATATTATACATAATAATTTAATGTATGTATTCTTACTATATTATTATGAATTATATTATGCATAATAATTTAATATATGTTTATTAACATTTTCTTAATATATTTTCATATATTATATATAATAATAATTTCAAATTGTCAATGTTCCATATTCTTAAATATGTTAAAATATTAGATTCAAAATATCTTTAAAAAAAATATATTTTTTTCTATTATAAAATATTTAAAAAAAAAAAAAATATATATATATATATATAATAATACATTTTTGTGAAGAAGAAAAAAAAAAAAAAAAAAAAGAATTTTTTATTTTCTGTTGTTTTACAAAATATTTATATATTTAAATATAATAATAATAATATTATTATTATTAAAAAATATTTCTATTCTTAAGTAATATAATTATTGAAAGGGTGGATTAGATATATTTATTTACTTATTTACCTTTATTACAATGATTAGCATGATATTGTATAAGATAAATTATAATAAAAATGAAATAAACTATTCTAATATAGTTGAAACTAATACAATAAAACTTTTCATTATCTTTAAATTTTAATTTATAAAATATTTTAAATGTTTAAATTATTATTATTATTATTATTATATTATTATTATTATTATTATTATTATTAATTTTTTTTTTTTTTCATTGCTTCATTGTTTCATTTTTAATTAAAAATTTTAAAATTTTATTATCAATTATATCTATAGAATTTTTCTTATTTCTTTATAATCACGTCTCATTAAACTTAAAATAACATATTTTAATTAAAAGAAAAAAAAATAAAAAATAAAAACAAAATAAAAATATATAAATTTATTTAATAATTATAGTATAGTAGTATTAATAAACCATTAAATGAACAAACGAATAAATAAAAATAATAGAAGAAATTCCTTTTAATTTATGATAGAGTTTGATATATAAAAAATTATACACAATAAAAAAAAAAAAAAAACTGAGATGTGAAATATTTTTATATTCTTTTTTTTAATAATTTTTTTTATATTAAAAAAAATTCAATTAAATGATATAAAATAATTATGAAGATATATAAAAAATAATGAATAATTTTAATATATAAATAATTAATTAAAAAACAAAAAAACTATTATTAATTTAATAATTAAATAAATAATTATAAATTACTATTTATATAAATGGATGAATAATAATAAACTAATTATATTTAATAATACTAAATTTAAATAATTATTAAATTATTTTAATGAATGAACAATAAATGATATTAAAAGCTAATTGAAAAATATTTCACATTAATTTTTCCTTTTTTAATTTTTATTATAGTTGAAAAAAAGATGACATAAATGAATAAATAAATATTAAATAAATTAATATCTTTTTTTTTTTTTTTTTTTTTTTTAATTTATTTTCAAAAAAAGTAATAATTAAATAAATTAAAAATATACCAAATGCTATAACCAGGAAACCTAAAGAGGATTCGGAAGCCCATCACTACAAGAATTCCCAGGAGATCCGGATGGAGGTTTTAATAAAGATTTTAATGAACCAAATGATTCACCAGGTGGTTTTGGAAGTTTATTAAATGGTTTTAATCATAGTTACACAGTTGTCTAATACAAAAAAATAATAATGATAATAATAATGAAGTGAACATAAATAAATCACTGATGAAGACGATGATTATATTGAAAATGAAGATGGTTCAATTTTAAACATTCAAAAGGTTCAAAATAGAAGTTTAGTAGAAGAAGCTCTAGCTATTGATTATACATGGTATCAATAAAAAAAAAAAAAAAAGAAAAAGAATTTGGAGTAGCTGTTCTTGGTTTTATATTAATACATTGTGACTTATACATTATTTATATTAGCAATAGGTTTCAATACATTTGAAACTTATTTTTCATATATATTACATATTCTAACAATCTCCATTAAACCTAATTATTCTATAATGAATACATTAGTTTACTGATGAATATGTGTATATAAAATTATTCTATAAGAAATATTACACGAGTCATTGGAATTTATGATATCATTTGAAACCTTACTAAAGTATAATTAATAAAAGTATTATCATTTTGTGTATTAGATGAATCAAGTAAATTATTGATAATTTTATTTGAAGGGTGTGTTGGAAATTTTAAATTTTTGAATTTTTATTATCATTATTTAATAAAAAAAATTTTATTATTAAAATTTTCATCAATTTTTTGATAAATTTTATGATCCATAGTTTTATTTGAAATTTCAATAATTTTATATTTATCATTATTATGATCATGTGGTGTTTTATTATTATTTGATTATTAAAATGAGAAGTTATGTAAGATTTTATCACGTGTAATAAAGTATTATTTGTATTATTAGTTGTTTTACTATTTGATGCTATTTTTTTTTTATCGAATTATTATTTTATCAAAAAGTTATTATAGAAAAATTTTTATTATTAAAACTTTTTTTTATACTTTTATCAAAATTTAAATTTTTGTTATTTACTATTTTTTTTTTTTTTTTTTTTTTTTTTTTTTTTTTTTGCCTTTATTTTTAACAGGAAGAATATTTACAATAACGTCAGGATTCATTGGGAGTTTTTTATCTAATAAATATGTTTCAATTTCATTTTACAATCCAGGACCTTCAATTTTATCATTGACAGGAATATATTATGTATGCCATTTTTCTGAGAATTATTATTATTATATTAATATTTTCCTTTTTTTAAAAAAGTGATAACTTTTGAATTATTAGTTTTGTTATTGTTAATTTCTCTATTATTTTTTTGAGTAAAAAATTAATTCCATCCGAATTATTAATTTCATTTGAATTAATTTCTTTATTTGAATTAATTTCATTTAAATTATCTTTTCCGATATTACTATTTTCTTCTGATCTGATAAGTTAATTTTATTTTTCATTTATATTATTATTTTCAATAAAATTATTATTTTTAATTAAATTTTCATTTACATTATTTACATTTAAATTGTTATTGTTAATAATATTATTATTTTCTTCATTGTTATTTTCACTATTGTCTTCATTTATAATATTGTTCTCATTTCAATTGTTTATATCATTAAAGTTGTTATCTTCATTTAAATTATATTTTCATTTAAAATATTTTCATTTAATAAATATTACCATTTAAATTATTATTGTTATTTAAATTATTATTGTTATTTATATTATAATTGTTATTTAAATTATTATAATATTTAAATTTTTATTTATGTTGTTTTCCCCATCAATGTCCTTTTTCATAAAAGAGAAATAATGGTCTTGAAAACTATTGCTTGGATATTCAAAGTTTCCTGGTTTTTCATTAATATATTCAATATCATTAGTATATATATATATATATATTTTTTTTTCTGTATCTATAATAGTATATGAATATTTTTTTTTATCAAATCCAAGAAAACTACCTATTCTTGAATTTGGTTTAAATTTTGATTTATGGGGATTTTGGTCTCTATATTAGCATACATGTTGGAAAGTCCTTAGATGCTTTATATTTACTTTTTTTTTTTTTTTTTTTTTTTTTTTATTATAAAATACTTCATCAGGAATTAAATTATTGTTTCCTGAATGTGGAATCATATTATATATATAACAAACATGTTTATAGAAAAAATTTCCAAAAGTTTTCTGATATTTTAGCCTAAAATATGAGTGTTTTTGCTGATTTTCTAAATTAATTATTAGTTTTTTTCAGCTTTTCCATTTATTTCTGGGAAATAAGGAGTAGAGTATACTTTTTCAATGTCATTTTCTTTACAATATTTTTTTTTTTTTTTTTTTTAAATTTATATTCCTTTCCTCCATCAGATTTAAATATTTTTATCGTATAATCTTTGAATTGATTATTTTAGTAGGTAAAGAATTCTATTATTATGTTTGGAGTTTCAGCCCATTGACTTGAGAGTAAATATCCAAACTTTTCTTGAGAATTTGACCATCATTGTGAGGAGGTATTTCTTGTTTATTAATAGATAAATTATATGGCCATGAAATGTCTGAATGGTTTATTTATAGTAGCTCTTTTTACCTTTTCCACTTTTGAGAGATCCCTTCCTAATCTTATAAATACAATCTTTTATTATTATTATTATCATCATCATCATTATTATTATTATTATTATTATTATTATTAAAAATACAATCTTTTTATTATTATTATTATTATTATTATTATTATTATTATTATTATTATTATTATTATTATTATTATTATTATTATTATTATTATTATTATTATTATTATTATTATTATTATTATTATTATTATTATTATTATTATTATTATTATTATTATTATTATTATTATTATTATTATTATTATTAAAAATACAATCTTTTTATTATTATTATTATTATTATTATTATTATTATTATTATTATTAAAAATACAATCTTTTTATTATTATTATTATTATTATTATTAAAAATACAATCTTTTTATTATTATTATTATTATTATTAAAAATACAATCTTTTTATTATTATTATTATTATTATTATTAAAAATACAATCTTTTTATTATTATTATTATTATTATTATTAAAAATACAATCTTTTTATTATTATTATTATTATTATTAAAAATACAATCTTTTTATTAT
>JACVTC010000088.1:510000-615000 GCA_016946835.1 Neocallimastix lanati (nom. inval.) | reverse complement strand
AAATGTATTGAGCATCATCCATGTATTGCTTGTTATTCCAACGGTTAGCAGCAAAGAGAAGAGACATCATGAAATACATTTCACCATCTGGTGCACAATTATCATCACCACCATAACCATTTGATCCTCTTTTCCAAGCGAAGTAACCATCCCAGCTACCACTCTTATGCCACATGTGGTTCTTTGCCCAATTCCAAATCTTGTCAAATTCTTCTCTGTGATCAGTTTGTACACAGATCATCATACCATAAGACATACCTTCGGAACGAACATCATTGTTGTTAACATCTAAAATATAACCTTCATTTCCTTGGTCATAAAATACTTTACTGTTGTTGTTACCCTTAAAGTAATGATTCCAAAGTTGATCTAACTTCTTTTGAATTTCTTCATCAGTCTTACCTAAGTAAGTTTTGAATGGACTGGTATAATCACCAGTGTAGTAAGCACCAGAGTAGTTAGTTTGATCACAGTCTGGACCAAAGTAAGCACCATTTTCATCAAAGAAAGTTGATGGAGCAACTTTGTTAGTATTGCTATTGGTGTTACTGTTGTAATTGTTGTTGTTGTTATTATCGTAATTATTGTTATCATTATTATTATCATTACCAAAACCAAAATTACCCCAGTTAAAATCACCCCAATTAAATTGGGCTCTAACTGCACCAGCAGCGACCAATATTTGGAATAATGTTTTGTATTGCATTATTTCTTTTTACTCAAATTAAAAAAAAAATAGATTATAAAAGAATTATATATACAATTAATTATTTACTAATAATATTTATTTCTTTATTTATTATTTTTTTATCTCTTTTTTTTTTTTTTCAACCAGTGAAAAATTAATTTTTTATTTATTGAAGTCAAAGATAAAATGATTGACAAAGTTTAAAAATATTAGAAAAAATGTTATCCTTTTATATAAAAATATTTTTTATTCATTATTTATTGTATTATCTTTTATCTTAATATAAAATTTATTCAAAATAATATTAATACAAGCTTTATATTAAAATATGTAATATTATTAAAATTTTAATTTATTAAAATACATAAGTTTTAATAAAAGTTAATTAAAAATTATTTATTTCTATATAAAAATTGTTTAAAAAATATTAATTTTATTTGATAATAAAAAAAATTAATATTTTTATTTGATTACATTTAAAAATTATTTTTTTATTTGATAATTTATTAAAAATTATTTTTTTATTTAATAATTTATTTTTATTTGATATAATTTATTAAAAATTATTATTATTTGATTTAATTTTATTTAAATGAGTCATTTAATCATATATTATAACTCCTATTGGGAGAAACATATAGTTTTAAAGTTTTTACTAATAAACCTATATTAAAACATTAATATTAAATATAAATTAAATAGCTCATTGATTACTTCATTAATGGATTTACTTTATATATACTAATTAATAATTAGTAAAAATTGCTTTTATTTAGTTGACTCATTTAATCTTATAATATAGAAGACATTACTAAGAAAAAAACTATTTTAACAGGAATTAATTACTATTATATATTATTAATTAATATATGATAGTATAAACTAAAAATTTCTAGTCAAATGAGTCATATATTCATATACTATTTAGAATATAACTTGATCTTAAAAGCTCTTTCAAGTGAATGATTTTAATACTAAAATATATATATATATTTATTAATAATTCTTTATTATTATTTTTTTTTTTTTTTTTGGATACATCTATTAAAATCAAAATATCTTTAATTGTTTCTATAATGATTTTCTTATAAATTAATAATTCTACCAAAAAGATTATCCCATTAAAGTAAATTCATTATATAAAAATTCAAATTATTTCATACAATGATTTTCTTATAAATTAATAATTCTTACAAAATGATTATCCCAATTATGTAAAAATGCTAAGTCCTTTCTAATAATAAATATGAATAATAATAAAATATTTATTATTTTGGAGAATATTCTATATACTATTTATTGTGATAGATAAATTTGAAAATCAATTCCGTTTCATTAAAAAATAATATATTTTTATGTAAATAATTTTTATATTAATTAAACTTTTTAATAATATTTTTATCACATATTAAAAATAATAACAATTAATAAAAAAAAAAAAGATAAAATCGATCTTCATCTTTTATAATTATAATGACCATAACAATAGTAAAAGGATCAACCTTAAAAATAAGAAAAAAAATATATTAAATATTTTTATAATCATTAAAATTACATGAACAAAAATATTAATTTTGTGTTTTATCATATAAATTAATTATTTTGAATTAATTATAATATATAATTAATTATAATTTTAACAATACAAATATTTAATGAATATTCAAAAAATTATTAATTTTTATTTTTAACTATTAAAAAAAATATAAATTATTTTTGTTATTATTTTTTAAATTACATATATATATACTTTTTGCAATGAATTACTTTGTAATTTTTTTTAAATTATTTTTTTTTGCAATGAATTATTTTTTAATTTTTTTTTTTTTTAAATTTTCTTTTTGTTACAGAGTTATTTTTTAATTTTTTTTAAATTTTTTTTTACAGTAATTTTTTAATTGTTTTTATTTAAAATTACTTTATTTTTTACAGTAATTTTTTTTTATAACTTATTTATTTCTTATTAAACTCTTTTATAGTAATAATAATCAATTATTTACCTTTTTTAAGCAATATTAGTTTTTTTTTTTCTATTTTTGTTTTTTATAATATAGATATTAATTAATTTTTATTTTTTAATTAACTAATAAAAGATAAATTAATTAAATTAGTAGAAATAATTATTAAAATAAGAAAATGACGCACATGAAAATCATTCTTTTTTTAATTAAAAATGTTAATTAAAATAGTAATATACATATTAAATCATATAAAATTTAATTTATTTCCTTTTTTAAAAACAATTTCATATATTACATGTGTGTCATTTTTTTATTTAATTAATATTTATTTTTAATTAATTAATTAAAATAACTTTAAAATTAAATTAAAATCTATGTTACTCTTTGTAAATAATAATATTTAATAGTATTGTTAATTAAATTAATAATAATAATATATATATAAAAAAAAACCAAAAAAAAGTAAAAATATTATTAAATTTATTTATAAAATATGTTTGTTTTTATTTGTTTTTTTTTTTTTTTTTTTTTTTTTTTTTAATTTTTAAGTATATATTTACCTCATCTTCCCCCATCTTTCATTAATATCATTAGTAAAAATTATTAGAATGATTAACAAAAAGATATTTTGATTTTCGATACATTATTTTATTAAAATTTTAAAATTAATAATTTATAACATAAAATAAAAATATTTTTGTTACCTTGAACATTTTTTTATTTTTGTTACCCTGAACATTTCTTTTTTTGGAAATATGGATATTTATTTTAATTTATACTTTTATATTTACCCCATCTTCCCATCTTTTATTATTAATATTATTAAAATAATATAAATGTTATTTTGATTTTTGATGTATCATTTTTATTAAAACTTTAAAATTACTATTTAATAATTAATATTTTATGATATTTAATTTTTTTTTTTTTTTTACTTTGAATATTTACTTTTTAAGTAATTTTCAATTTTTTTAAAGTTTTTTTTTTTTTTTATTAAACCAAATAGTTTAAACTTGTATAATTCATTTTATTATAAACCAAACCATTAAAATTCATTTATATAATAATTCATTTTATTATAAACCAAACCATTAAAATTCATTTATATAATTAATATTAAAATATATAATTAATACATAATAAAAAAGCATAATAAAAATAGTAATAATAAATAATAAAAATAATAATAATAAATAAAATAAATTAATAAAATAATTATAATTTAAATAATAAAGACACAATAAAAATAAGCAATAAAAACAACCCAAATAATAATAAAAAATAATAGTACTACAAAAAAACAATAATAAAAAAATAATATTACAAAAATAATATTAATAACAAAAATAATAATATTAATAATAACAAAAATAATATTAATAAAAGAAATAATAATATTAATAATAACAATAATAATATTAATAAAAAAAATAATTATATATAGAAATAATAATAATAGAAATAATAATAGATAGTAATAATATTAATTATAACCACAAAAATAGTAGTACATGATCATATTAATGATGAATAATAATGAATAATGATGAATAATGATGAATAATAATAATAAATTATAATTAAAAATAATATAATAATTAATAATAATGATAATTATAATTAAAAAAACTGATAATAATAAATTGTAATGTATAATAAATTGTATATTGTATATTAAATTGTAATCAAAAAAAAAATATAATAATTTGTAATTAAAATTGTAATTAAAAATAATAGTGATAATTAACATATTTTTATTATTAAAAATAATAATAATAGTAATAATTTGTAATTAAAAAAAATATTAAATTGTTATTTAAAATAGTTAAACAATAAATTGATTGTAATTAAAAATAATAGTAATAATTAACATATTTATATATTAAAAAAAATATAATAATAATAGTAATAATTTGTAATTAAAAAAAATATTAAATTGTAATTTAAAATAATAGTATATTAATATATTTTTAACTCATACTTTACATGATGATATCAGCCATAGTTATAAATTAATAATTATTTTTCTTTACATAAATTCATACTTTATATAATAATATCAGCCACATTTATAAACCCATGATTGTTTAATTAATATTACATACATAGATAATTTTTATATTTTATAAAGTTTTTATTAATTTTTTATATAAATAGATATAATTTAACTTTGAATATCAAAGAATCAATTAAATTAATTATCATAAATTAAAAATATTCTATTATATTATAACGGATAACAATAAATTAAAAAATCAATATATTTTATACAAAAAAATTTTATATTAAACAAAGATAAATAAAGGGCGTAAATTATTATTAAAGTAATAACGCCCTGTTTAAAATTAAAAAATTTTTATGTTTTTTTTTTGTTTTTGTTAATGATTAAATTTGATATTAATAATAAATTTTAAAAACAAAATATACTGGTAATATTATTAATTAATAATAGTATTTATTTATTATCTTTTTATTTTATTCATTTTGATTAATTTGTTAATAGTTATTTAGCTTAATTTCAAAATTTTATAAAAATTGGAATTAGATAATATTTGCTTTATTATTATTAATTTTATTATTATTATTATTATTATTATTATTATGATTATTATGATTATTAATTTTATTATTATTATTATTATTATTATTATTATTATTAATTTTATTATTATTATTATTAATTTTATTATTATTATTATTATCATTATTAATTTTATTATTATTATTATTATTATTAATTTTATTATTATTATTATAGATATGAAGTAAATATATGTAGTAAAATATTTGAAATTTAATAATAATTATTAAATGTTATATCTTTTTTGGCAAGGATAATTTTTAAAATAATTATTTGTTTCTTAATCATATATTAATTGATATTCACATATATATTATTAACTATAATATTAAATATATTAAATAATTAATTTCTCCTTAATATAATATATATAACTTATATATTCTTATTTATCTTAAAGTTTATATTAAAAATATATAATTCTTCTATATATTATAATATAATAAAATTGCTATAATTAATTATAAATAGTTGATATTATTTGTTATATTATATAAATATTATTATTTTATGTTTAGTATATTATTAAACTTCATTAAACATTTTAAAAAAGTTCCAACATACCCTCAAATAAAATTACAAATAATTTTACTTGATTTATCTAATACTCAAAATTATTGTACTTTTAATAACTATTCTTATAGTGATATGCGGGACTTCTATGTGCAATAATTTATAAGCAGTGGGTTTTAAATAATGGTAGTTTAGTAAATTTTATTAATAATATTATAATATTCGTACAATTAAAATTATAATTCTAATTCCTAAAATTTTTACAAGAGAGTTCTCTATTTCTAATATAAATAATCTAATCTATTTATAAGAAATAGGTAATATATTAATAATATATTCTAATATATAGAAATATATAAATTTTATATGAAAAAAGTATTATAATTATTATAATTATAATAATACATATTGAAATAAAATAAAAAAAAAATAATTATTATCAAAAAGATATAAATTTAATATTTAATAATTAATATTAAATATACAATTATGTTACTACACATATTTGTTTTATATCAATAACAGTATTAATTATAATCATAAAAATATTAAAATTTCCAATAAAATTATATTTCATAAAAAATTTTTCATAAATTGATGAAAATTTTAATAATAAAAGTTTTTTTATCAATAAAAATATAAATTTTAAAAAAGTTTTTTTATCAATAAAAATACAAATTTTAAAAAAGTTCCAAAATACCCTCAAATAAAATTACAAATAATTTTACTTGATTTATCTAATAATCAAAATTATAGTACTTTTAATAACTATTCTTATAGTGAGGTTTCAAATGATACCATAATTTCTATTGATCGTATGATATTTCTTCATATGACGTCTATAATTCTAATACTCAAAATTCATCTCAAACTAATAATAATATTTACGAAAATTTCAATTAAACTTTCTTCGTCATTATTTATATCAGGAAGAATATTTAAAGCCTCAAGAGTTCATTGGGTTTTTGTACTTTTTTAAATATTTTTTATTTTTGGTGTTCAATTCATTACAGTTAATTTTATTATTAATATCATTGGCAGGAACATTATATAAGATATTTTTATGATATTTATTATTATTTTTATTATAATTCTCTTTTAAAATTATATTTTCTTTTTTTTTTCTTTTCAATTATTATTTTTGTTATTGTTAATTTGTAATTATTTTGTAAAAATTATTAATTTCATTTAAATTAATTTCTTCATTTAAACTATTTTTTTCTGTATCATTATTTTCTTCTTATAAGTTATCATTTTCTGTAAAATTATTATTTCTAATTAAATTTTCATTTGCATTATTATTCTCATTTAAAATGTTATTTTTCAAATTATTATTATTATCGTTGTCAATTTCATTATTGTCTTCATTTAAAATATTATTCTCTTTTAAATTAGTATCATAATTAATATTTTCACTAATATAATTATCTAAGTTTATGTTATTATCGTCATTAATATTATTATTTTCGCTTAAATTATTATTTTCATTTAAATTAATAATCACATTTAAATAATTAGTCTCTTTAAATTTTTATTTTTGATGTTTTACTCATTAATGTTCATTTTCATAAAATAGAAATGGAGATCTTGGATATTCAAAGTTTCTTTGTTCTTCTTCAATACATTTAATATCATTAATATTATTTTTTTTCTATTTTCTGTATTCATAATAATATATAAACATTTCTTTTTATCAAATCCAAGAAAAAATATTCTTCCGTGAATTTGGTTTCAATTTTGACTTATGAAGATTTTGGTCTTTGTTGTAACATACACATCCGAAAGTTCTTAGATGTTTTATATTTACTTTTTCATTATAAAATACTTCATCAGGAATTAAATTATTGTTTTCTAAATGTGAAATCTTGTTATACATATAACACGAATTTTATAGCATAATTTCAAAAGTTTTCTAATAATTTAACCTAATACATGTATGTTTTTATTTAAATTTCTAAATTTATTATTAGTTTTTTCAACTTATCCATTTATTTCTGGACAGTAAGAATGAAAATATACTTTTTCAATGTCATTTCTCTACAATATTTATTTATCTTTTTGTTTTTATACCCCTTTCCTCCATCAAATTTAAATACTTTGGTTATATTATCCTTGAATTGATTATTTAAATAAGTAAAGAATTCAATTATTACATCTAGAGGTTCAGCCTTTAATTGGAGTGTATATATCCAGTCTTTCCTTAAAAATTCATCCATCATTATAAGGAAGTATTTCTTGTTATCGATAGGTAGTTTATATAGTCAAGAAATGTTTGAAAGGATTATTTCTAGAAGTTCTTATGATTTTAGAAATTTCCCTTTGTGAGATCCCTTCTTCATCTTAGAAATTATGCATTCTATGCATTAAGGAATTTTAATATTATGTAAACTTAGATATTTTGATAAATTACTTTGGTAAAAATGGCTTTATATTTTATGATATATTTCAATACTTCTATCATCTAATTTTTTTATATGTATAATATCATTTCCTGTTGTTTTATTAAAAATGAAATTTTGTGTTTTAATAGGAAATTGATCAGGTTTAGATGATAAGAAAGTACATAGATTATTTTTATTTTCATTCCATAATTTTAATCATGTTTTTTCTCTATCAAAAGAGTCAATGATATAAATCTTGATTTTTATAAATCTTAATTTTTCAAGTTCTATACTACTAAAAAGATTTTTGTGAACATTTTTAGAAGATAAAACTTTTTCAAGCTTAATATAAACATTCATAAAAAGTTCCATATCCTTCAAATTAGTAAATTGAATACTTTATACAACACAACTTTATTGATTCATATTTGAAGTTAATAAGACTTATCATATGTTACATGTTCGCCCGTACTTGTATCATAAAATCATGTAACATTATCTGTTATTTCTTAATTATAATTAATATAATTGATTGATTTTTTGTTTATATTATCGAAATCATGAGTATATTTATTATTATTTGGAATAACATTCAATAAATTTATATTTATTATTAATATTTTTATTATTTTGTTTTCTCTGATACATTAGTGCTCTAGCATCTTCATGATTATCATAATTACTGGAATCATCAAAATAGTCTTCACTTCTGATGTTTTTTAAAGTAGTTTTATTGTTATATTTATTATAGTTTCCTGAATTTTCTAAATAATCCAATAGGTTTCTTCAATTGTTGCTGCTTTTGTCTCCCTTTGTTGCTATTATTTTTATTTTTTAATATTATTTTCTCTATTTTTGAGATTAAAATGTCACGACATTCTTTTGAGAAATATCCGTTCATATCACATATGTAGCAATAACTTTTATTATCCTTTTTAAATCTACATTTATTATTCTTACTATTATTCAAGTTAAAAGACTTTTTGTTTAATTTTGGAGTTCTTTTCCGTTCTCTAAGGTAATCAATATCCTTAGGATTATCATTTTCATTTTTTTTTCTTAAGATTAATCACATTTTTCAACATGTGATAGTGCTAAAATAATTCTTTTAAGAATCTCCATTTATTAATCTTGATTTCTTTTCAAATCGAATTAAATAATGTTGCTGTAATCATCTATAAGAATGCTCTATAGGTAGGTATTTTAATTTCTTTTTGTTTGTAATATCTAATTTAGTTTCTTCCATTTCAGTGAAGATTTCCTTTGCTTGGTGTAACATTAAAATTAATTCGTTTTTATTCTTTGGTTTCCATGAAAAATGAATTTGAGAAAACTAGAGACAAGCCAAAGCACAACTTTAAATATCCTGAATATAGCATTGATTTCTGATGGGTATTTACTTCGTACCAGATGTGGATATAAAATGGATACTCGTGTTACCAAAATCACCAATACGACTGAAGAAGATTGTCAAGAACTGTATCCTTGTTGGAATATTGGTTTTCTAAATGCCATCTTTTCTATGAATTTCGAATAGAATATTATTATGATATTAAAATCCTTTATGAAAAAATTTTTGTAATTTCTAAATATTGTCCAATATCAAATAGTAATGTAAACACTGTTGACATAAATATGAATAATGTTGAATCAAATACTGATTCTGATAGTAGTAACGAAGTATTTAATATTAATAATAATAATAAAAGAAATAATATTATTGATAATAATAATAGTAATAGTGAAAATAGAAATATTAATATTAGTGAGAGTGAAAATAATAGTGTTGTTACTAATAATGTTATGGATAGACCAATTGGTTATACTTGTGTTAATATTAGTAATTTTCTGAATAATGTGTGTGTAAATATATATGTGATGTGGTACCTAATTATAAAATTTCCTTTTTGGTGTAAGAGATGCCAATATTATTGATTTAAATTATAAAAAGGAACGGGATGTTTTGTTTAATAACCAAATCATTTCTGGTGATTACTCTAAAATGTAAAAACGACATTCTTGGTGCGATCTGACAGAAATTATCCCTAGTACTCTACAAGGGTTACTATTCCGACGGTAAAAGCGCAAACTAACCAGGAGCTTCAACGTTGAAAATGCAGTAACACAGGCTAATAGGGTCAATGCCTCTGAAAGAAAAGACCATAATTTCTTTCAGATAGTCAATTCAAACCCTTATCGGGAATAAGAATTCCCTTTAAACAGAAATCTTATAATCTTGGTTGTAAGGTTCGTTGCCTATGAACTTTTTTCTGAATTTATTTATACACTTTATTTTGAATATTACTTTTTATTTCACATTACTATTTTAAATTTTATCATGTTCTAATTGGATAAATAATATTTTTATTTTCATTAATTCCTATATTTTTTTTTAAAAAAAAAAAATATTCATGCAATTAATAAATGAATAAATAAATAAAGTTAAAAGTTGCGATAATTACTTCTGTATAGTATAATAATAATAATTATAATATATTATCTTCAAAAAAAATAATAATAATTATAATATTAGTAATAATAATAAGGAAAACTTATCTTTATTTACTTTTCTATTCATTAATTTTTAAGATTAAAAAGAACGAATTAACAAATATATAAGTTCCTTTTTAATGGTAGAGCTTTAGCTTTAGATGAGCTTCATCCTAAACTGGAGAAAATAAAGATATTAAAAGAATTTTCTTTAATAAAAAAAAATCTGAGTCAAGTCAGATATTCAGTATATAGTTCAGATTAGCGGAATTGCCTAGTTATACTAGTCATTATTTCCTTTAGTTTTATATATATATATATATATATATATATATATATATATATATATAAAACCCTTCTCAACCAAGAGAGTTAACTTCGAACCGATATGACAAAATATTAAAAAATAATTTTAATATCTGGTCTTCAAGTTTATCTAACACAAATAGTAATAATCGTTCTGCATATAATAAATCTATAGAAATTGAATGTCCTGTTGATAATATTTTTTAAGATTAAAAAGAACGAATTAACAAATATATAAGTTCCTTTTTAATGGTAGAGCTTTAGCTTTAGATGAGCTTCATCCTAAACTGGAGAAAATAAAGATATTAAAAGAATTTTCTTTAATAAAAAAAAATCTGAGTCAAGTCAGATATTCAGTATATAGTTCAGATTAGCGGAATTGCCTAGTTATACTAGTCATTATTTCCTTTAGTTTTATATATATATATATATATATATATATATATAAAACCCTTCTCAACCAAGAGAGTTAACTTCGAACCGATATGACAAAATATTAAAAAATAATTTTAATATCTGGTCTTCAAGTTTATCTAACACAAATAGTAATAATCGTTCTGCATATAATAAATCTATAGAAATTGAATGTCCTGTTGATAATATTTTTTGTTTGGTTAGAAGGAAAGCTTAACTGACATTATATTTCCTACTTTTCAAATGTTACTTTATATATATTAAAAAAAAAGTAAAGTAATAGAAACGTATTCTCTTCCTGGTCTAAAAAATATATATTTATATATTGAATCATAAATATTATAAAAAAGAAAACAAATAAATGAAAGCAAAAAAGCGAAACATTTAAATAATAATAATAATAATAATAATAATAATAATAATAATAATAATAATAATGATAATGATAATAATAATAATAATAATAATAATAATAATAATAATAAAATGAATAAAAATGAAAAATAAGAAAAAAAGTTATTTAAATATTCTTTTTTTTTAATTACTTAATTTTTAATATTTATAAGATTTTTATTTATTAAAGTATTTTCTTGCATTATGAGTTGTTGTTGTTTTTTAATTTTTAATTTATACCACTAAACTCATAATACTCAAAAATTCCATAAAATAAATTTCTGAAATTAAATAAAATAATCATATACAATTTATAACTCTAATTTTCTAATGTTGAACCAAAATTTTCCAAAAATTTGACTCTAGTTAAAGAATATAATTTAAAATTTAACATAAATCCATTCTAGTAATTCTTTTTCCTAAACAAAAATCACCTAAATTATTTATTATTTAATTGTATATACTAAATTATCTTAAATCCTATTGGTAATGAATTAATATTTCTTTCTTTGTGTTACTTTACAAGATGATCGTTCAATTTTATATTTGATTCATCTTCTAATATTTGAT
Organism: Neocallimastix lanati (nom. inval.); assembly: GCA_016946835.1. Classification (NCBI taxonomy): domain Eukaryota; kingdom Fungi; phylum Neocallimastigomycota; class Neocallimastigomycetes; order Neocallimastigales; family Neocallimastigaceae; genus Neocallimastix; species Neocallimastix lanati (nom. inval.). Next base: position 602,703 of record JACVTC010000088.1, on the reverse strand, counting down.
TTGAGTTACATTTGGTTAGGTTAAGATGTGTTATTATTTATAATAATTAATTAAAATTAAAATGATTTTCACCTATAAAATTTTTTAATTTAATAAATAAATTCAATATTAAAAAAAAAGTTTTAATAAAAACTTTTATTAAATATTTTGATAATAAATCTTATTAAGATTAATACTATTGATGTAATTGATTTAATAGGTTATGTTATACATACAATTTATAATATAATTATTAAAGATGTAGTTAATTATATTATATTTAATTAACCAATTGGTTTAGAGTTAGAAATTTTATTGATAATATTGAATTCATGAATCAATATTATTAATATTTTATTAATAATTATGTAGTTTTTTTAATGAAAGATTTTTATCAATATTATTTTATTATTATATTTTGCATGGTTAAAATACATGTATATATATAAATTAAATGTACTAATTAATTATATAAGTTTTATCTATATAAAATAGTAATTTATTATTTATAAGGCCGTTTAAATAATTAAATTTTTTTTTATGTATCAAAAATTTTTTTCAAGTCTAATATTTCTCGTTGAAATTAATATATGTTGTAGGTCTCGAGCAAAAATTCCTAATCAATGTAATATCAATTATATTCAGCTGGAAATTTCTATTATTTCTAAAGTTATCATTCTTCTATTTATTTTTTATTAATTTTTTAAGGGTTAAATTAATTTTTATTAATTTGTAGTGCATTTCGTAATGTGGCGTATAATATTTTTTAAATAAAGCCATACATTTTTAAGATATTCTATATAATCATAAACAAATATATAAATAATTATTATTTTAAAAGAAATAATAATATATTTTTTCAATTAAATATTATTAAATAACTATTTCAAAAGAGATAATAATATATTCTATTAAAAAGAAATTAGAAAAAATTATTTTTATAATTGAATATTAATAAATTATATATATAAAAAAAGAATATTATTTATTTAATTATTATTTATTTGATTAGTATTTATTTGATAATTAAAAAAAGCCACATATAAATACGCCACATTATAATAACGATTGAGAAACGCTCTGGATTCATTTGGTGATAGTGTATTTAGTTATTGTGCATTTCACAATGTGGCGTATTTCGTATATGGCTTGCCTTTTAAATTATTATTAAATAAATAATAAATATTTTTTTTTTTTTTTTTTTTTTTTTTTTTTATATATAATTTATTAATATTCAATTGTAAAAATTATTTTTTATAATTCTTTTTTAATTTTTTTTTTTTTTTTTTTTTTTATTTTCGGTGTGTACTCCTGAAGACATGGGAATATTAAGGTTATTAAGGTAGTCACAACACTTTGTGGATATAGTCCCTACTGGACAGCCTTACTGTTTTATTCAGCATTGGCGCTCTAACCATACATATTATTGCTGAGATTTTCTAGCACAATTTTTCTCGGAATGCTTTTTCAATACCTAACTCCCTAGAAGCGAGGCTAGAGTAACCTAACCTAATAAGTCACGTGCTAACCCACTTGGTAATAGGATAGCAGATTGATTATTCGTAGTTTAGCTACGAGCATATGAACCCATAAGCTAGGAATTCCCTCGTAAGTACATTAATGACAGTTACTAGTGCAACCCTCTCAGGCCCACTGTTAGGACAGTATCTAGTCTATATTTTTTTAATAGAATATATTTCTTTTGAAATAGCTATTTAATAATATTTAATTATAAAAATATATTATTATTTATTTTGAAATAATTATTATTTATATATTTATTTATGATTGTATAGAATATCTTAAAAATTTATGGCTTTATTTTAAAGTTTTATAAGCCACATTAAGAAGTCCAAACCCTTTTGTTTCAAAATATTGAATATTCCTTGTATTGATTTTTTTAAATAAGAATTTAATTTTAAAATGAAATTTTCAATAATGAAATTTAATTTCAATTGATCTATTATTGAATTCCAATTATAAATCAACTAATATTTATGATATTTTTCCTTATTTTTATGATTACTAGATATTTTTTTATAAATAACCTATAACAAATGTTAAGGTTCGGAGAGAGGGAAAAATAAAAATAAGTATTAATATAAACAATAAAAAATAAACAAACAAGAAAATTAATAAACAAAATAAATTTTTGTTTTATAAATCCTTTATTAAAATTTTTTTTTTAAAAATTACAATATTAAATTACAATATAAAAAATACAATTTTTTTACTGTTATTTATATTTTTTTTTTTCTTAAAATAATAGAAATGGTAAAGCCATTTCTTTGTATAATAAAAATTAATTATTAAATATTTTATATTAATTTTTTATTATTAATATAATTATTCTTTAACTTATAATAAATAATACTTATATATTAATCTATTACTAATTATTTATTACTAATCTACTTAATTATATATTTTAAAAGACAAATTTTTTATTTTACAGAAGTTAATTCTGTGGTTTAGTAATATTTATTTAATCCTAAAGTTTAATTTTACTAAGTTTAGAAAAATAATATTATTTAAATTATTAATATAAAATTTATAACCATTTCATCAAATTTATAATATAATATTTATAATAAAACATATAATAATAATATAATTATTTCCTTTTATGTTTAATCTTTTATTAGTAATCATTAATACAATTTTTTAATTTGGAATTTTCCAAAGAAATAATTGATATTGATAAGTTTAATATTAATAAAAGAAATATTGATAAGATTTTGATAAACTATAAAGAAAATTGATAAAATAAACTATATAATATTGATAAGGATTTTAATAATAATAAAATATAGATAAGAATAATAAAGGTAGCATAGATAAGGAATTAATATTAAATATACTTTTTTAAATAGTATAATTTAATTTGTACTAATTAGGAATATAGATTAATTTATTAGAATATAGAAAGTTCCAAAAGAATAAAGAATCAAATAATTTGTTTAAGGGTTAAATGAATCATTTAAGATGCATAACCAAAAGAACATTATTTGGGCATTCTTTATCACAATGTAATAATCATACTAAGTTCTATCACTAAATATGATTATTAACTTCAACTTAATGACTAATTCATTAAGTTGAGAAATAAAATAAAAATAAAAATTTTACCTAAAAACGAGTTTATTATAAAATTAATTATAATAACAACACAAAGAGCAAAAGAAGGAATATTTGAATAAATTTGTTTTAAAAAATATGTTTTTGAATAAAATGTTTTATTAATTTATTAAAGTTTAAAATATAAAATTGCTATTATTATAACTATATTTTTATAATAATAACTCTTGATTTCTTAAAGAGAAATCAAGAGCCCTTTTATATTTTTTTATTAAATTAAGGTTAAATAAAAAGTTTTTCTAATCTTAAAAATTATCTTATCTAGAAAAAGATTAGAAGAAAAAACTAGATAAGTTTTGATCGATATTCTATTCATATCGATCATCGTATATATTAAGTAAAACCATAATATATTATTTTATATTTGGATAAAACCTTAATATATCGATTTTCTAAATTTTAATTTAGATCATCAAATAAAAGGAAAAATAAATAATAACCGGAATGATCTAAATTATTCTATTTTTCTAAATATTATTTTTAAAATCTAATCTAAACTTATTAACATAAAACTATCTTTAAAAAATACAGAAACTTATTAATTGTTCTTTTAAATGTATAATGTACAAAATAAATAAAACTAATGTTTACATTAACTTGATAATTAAATTAATAACTAAATAAAATTAATAATATTAATAAAAGAATATATAATAGTTATTTAAATAAATTTTTTAATATTATTTTAGTGTATGAATAATTATATTTTTAATAAATTTGATAATAATATTTCAATGTATGAATTAATTATAATTTAAATAAATTTATAATTATTATCAATAATTATAAAGACTAAGAAATAGTAATTATTTATTAATAAATAATTATTATTTCTTACACACAAATGGGACAACACAGGTAATTATTAAAATTTATTATAGTAATAATATATTCGATTATATTTATTTATCTTTATTAAATAATTTTTTATTTTTGAAAGAGAGAGTTTTTAATTATTTTATTTTCATAATTTCTTAAATATTTAATATTCTATCAATTTGATTTGTTAGTATTAAAAATTTTAATTTAATTGGTTTCGAATTTATATATAAAATTATTATAAATCATTAATATAAATTATTATAAAATTTTAATATAAATTATCACAAGATTTTAATATAAAACTATTATAGAATATTAATATAAAACTATTATTAATATAAAACTATTATAAAATATTGATATAAAACTATTATAAAATATTAATGTAAAACTATTATAAAATATTAATATAAAACTATTATAAAATATTGATATAAAACTATTATAAAATATTAATATAAAACTATTATAAAATATTAATATAAAACTATTATAAAATATTGATATAAAACTATTATAAAATATTAATATAAAACTATTATAAAATATTAATATAAAACTATTATAAAATATTAATATAAAACTATTATAAAATATTAATATAAATTATTATAAAGTATTGTTAACAAATATTATAATCTTTTTTGTATATAATTGAATATTTAATTATTATTCATTTTTTTTTATTGTCTCGTAACAAGATGCCCACGCCGAAATCAGACTTCGTCCCTTGAAGTCGGTAGTTCGCACAGCCTATATGGGATAACGTTCTTAAGATGCACATTCCTGTCCGCAATTTCATTAGTGACAGGATCACAAACCGTGATAGTGTTAAATTGTTTTTTCACAATTTTCATAGGGCCAATGAAATAAGGATCAAGCTTTCTTCTGTTAATATACTTTATAAGTACAAGATCCCCTGGTTTATAGTCGGACTTAAGCCTTCTTATTTGTTTCCTGCGATCTTCCCAAATTTTGTTGGCTGTTTGAATGTTATTTATTGCTTCTTTTATCCAACGATGATGGCGAACAAATTTCCGAACCATGAATTCTTCGTCAGTTTCGCAATCTTCTTTTTGATCAATGTTAATGGTCAATTCGAATGGTTGTAAATCTCTACGTCCATAGAGTAATTCAAAGCTAGAAAATTGAGTAGTTTCATTTTTACAAGTTCGCAAGGCCCATAAAGCGCTAGGAAGTATTTCATCCCAATTTTGAGTGTTCTTGTTGCATAGTAGCCTTAAATATTTTCCTATTTGTTTGTTACGATTTTCAACCATGCCATTAGATTCCGGATGATACACCGTAACAAATTGTACCAACACACCATACAAGCCAAGAAAAGCTTTTGTTTTGTCTGAACAAAACTGAGGACCGTTATCGGTGACAATAACCTCTGGAATTCCGTGGCGTGCAAAAACTTTCATTAGGAAACTAATGAGGTCCTTAGATTCGATGGTAGAAAGTGGGTCGGCTTCAACCCATTTTGTCAGGTAGTCGACCAATACTATAATATATTGGTTCCCTTTGTTAGTCTGAGGCAGCGGGCCTATAATATCAAGTCCTACTTTTGTGAAAGGTCTACCCGGTTTGGTTGGAATATTTTCAACGTAAGCATTTTGTGGTTGTGGCTTGAATTTTTGACATCTATCCCACGTATTGACAATATATTTAACGTCTAAGATCATGTTTATCCAAAAATAGTCTCTTTTTAGGCGATTGTAAGTCTTAAACACACCTTCGTGACCAACTCTGTGTGCATCAAGTATTAGTTGTAGCTTTTGATTATCATTATTAATTACCTTCCTATAAGTACCATTGTCTAAGTAATATTCTTCGTCATTTATTGTAATAAATTTGCTCTTGATAGGGTTCAGTAAGTTTCCTTCATCAATAGAATTGATCTCCGACAAGACAGTTGAAACTATTGGATTGGAAGATTTTAATCTCGAAAGCGCATCTGCAAGCACATTCTTCTTGCCAGGTTCATAGATTACTTCAACCTTAAGCATTGAGAGTAGCAATACCCATCTGGTCTGCCTAGAGTTATTAGTTTCCTTGTTCTTAAATAAGCTTACTAACGGTTTATGGTCTGTGAACAACAAGGTAGTATGTGGGTTTCCTCCGATATAGGATTTGAATTTCTTTACGCAGTACGCTGCTGCCGTTCCCTCAAGATCTGTGATTCCATAATTTTGTTCTGATGGCTTCAGAGATCTACTAATATAATGAATGGGTCGTTCCTTGCCAAATTCATCTTTTTGCAGTAACACTCCGCCAATGCCATCGAAAGATGCATCCGTACGGATTATAAATTGGTTCTTGAAGTCAGGCATCATTAATATGGGAGCCGTAATCATCCTGTACTTTAACTCTTCGAAACTATCATTTTCAGCTTTTCCCCACTTGAATTCAACGTTCTTCTTTAACAACTTAAATAAAGGTTTCGCAATTGTAGCAAAGTTAAGAATAAATTTACGATAATAGCCAATAGCACCGAGAAAAGATTGAAGTTGGGATGTGGTAGCTGGGGGCAACCATTGGGCTATAACCTTTACTTTATCTGATAATGGTGAAATGCCATCAGTTGAAACAGTGTGACCCAACAGTTCAACTTTATCTTTGAAAAAATGGCATTTCTCTAAATTCAATTTGATACCGTTTTCCTTTAAGATGGTAAATACTTTCTCTAAATCTCTTAAGTGGTCTTCAATAGTTTCGGAAAATATAATTAAGTCATCTATATATACAAAAAGACATTGCCCGATTAAAGGGTAGAAGATTCGGTTCATTTCTCGTTGGAATGTTCCTGGGGCATTACATAACCCGAATGGCATTACGAGAAATTGGTAGTTCCCAAAAGCCGTGGTAAAGCTAGTTTTTGGAATATCTTTTGGGTTCATTGGTATTTGATGGAACCCAGAAAATAGATCAATAGTAGTAAACACTTTAATTGTTCGTCCTATAAAGAAAAGAATGTCATCAATTAGAGGAATGGCATAAGCATCCTTTAGTGTAACGTTGTTCAACTTCCGGTAATCCACGCACATACGCCACTTACCATTCTTCTTAAGTACTAAAATGACTGGTGACGACCATGGTGAACTAGAGGGTTCAATTAATTTATTGTTAAGTAGTTTGGTAATTTCAGCCTTTAATGCCTCAGCTTGAGCTTTAGATAAACGGTAGGCTTTTTGTTTAATTGGTAGAGTGTCTTTTTCTAATATTATTGAGTGTGGTAATAACTTTGATCCGCCTAATTCTTCTATATTTATGGCCAATACTTCCTTGTAGTCATTAAAAAGGCGTCCTAATTGTCTTCGAATTCCTCTAGGAACCTGTTCTAGAATATTTCCAAGTAGAGCTTCTTTCTCTTCGCTGACCAGCATGACTAATGATGACTTGGCAGATTTTCCTTTTAGATTTCTCTTTTCACAAATGAAGCAATGAAGTATAGAATCCTTTGTTAAATCAATCTGATTATTTTTATCATGGATATCTTCCTCAAAGTCAGTTTGAACTTCTTCTTCACTAGGTTGATCTTCGTCTTCACTAGTTGGAACTTCTTCGTCTGCGGATAAAGGTGCTATTCTTGTCCAAGTTTCATCATCATTCATTTTACAAAGGTAGTTGTCATAAGGATTAATAAATAACTTGTTTTCTTTAAGTGTTTTATAACCTACTAATACATCAAACAATCCTTGATTATCATCGATTACTCTGATTACGTCTGAAATTGTAAGATTACCAAAGGTTACCGTTAAAACGTACAATTCCGAAGACATTCTAGTCTTAGAAGTTTCTTGGATGATATTATTTGTGGTAAATCCAAAAGGTCTTATTCCATTTAAATTTTTTAGAAAACTACGAGTTACGATATTGATACTTGCACACGTGTCGAGAAATGCAAAGCCCTTTACGCCATTGATTAGGCACTCTGTAGTAGCTATATCATCTTTGGAAATTGTTGACAACATAATTTTTTCCATACCTTCTTCCTTAAATTCAATGTTTTTTAGTCTGAGAGCCTTATTCAACTGTGCCCTTAATTTCGGACAAATGTCCAATAATTGTCCAAAGGTGATATCAGCAACTTTGTGGTTGAGATCCTCTTTGATGTCGTAAGTTTTAATCCCTTGGGCCAATTCTATGTGCTTAACACCTCTTTTCTCAGTGTTAAAAGGTTTCGGTGTTTTGTTTAGTCTTTCGTCTAATAAAGTACTTGGTAATTTTGTAGTGCTAGTCTTAGATTTCTTATTGTTATCACTAAGTTCATGTGCTTGCTTCATTATTTCTTGCTGTTTTTGTTCTTTGGCTTTTATTTTACTATTTCTTATTGATGGCTGAGCTATAACTGAAACATCAATTTCATTTAATGTCTCAGTATTTGGTACAGGATTCTGAAACGACAGGGATGGTTCTGGGACTTGTTCGTGGTTTCTTGGTAATGGGATAGGGACTGGATTGTCTTTTAATGAAGTAATTTTTGTATATGGTTTATTTGGAGGTTTGTCGGATCTATTTCTTCTAACGGCGGTAGCAACTAGATCCTCGGTTTGTTTAGAGGAAGTTTTCCTTCTTCCTTCCATTAGTTTAAAGATCTTCTATTTTCTTCTAACTTTCCGGATTCCTCCATCTCAGCAAGTTCCTTATAAGAGTAAGGGCATGACTTCATTACATGACCTAATTGATAGCATTTGTAGCATCTAATTTCTTTGTTTTTATTAACTTTCTTGCTTTCAGTTTTTCCTGTTCTGTTTGATTGAATGCTCTTAACATCGTTCCTTCTTGACGAGTAATTACTTCTAAATAAACTAAATGGATGTTGGTGACTTCCTTTGTTAGCAGGATAAATGGTGGTGAAAACTTTATCACTAGAGAAATTTTTAGCGTTCGTCTCAGCTCTCTCGGCCAATTCAGCTTCCTCAAAGGCTTCTTCTAAGTCAACGCATTGGTTGGTAATCACTTGTGCCCTCGCATATGGTCTATACGAAATAGATTCAGCGTAATCATCTACGGTAATGAATTCTTGGTATAACCTTGGCAGATTGTTGTATAACTTCTTGTACCTCCAGTTGAAGTTCTTAATAGTCTCGTTCTTTTTTATCTTTAGTTTTTGCAATCTTTTGCATTTCAACTGTGGGGTCACTTCTAATGCATCTTCCAGAGCCTTTTTCATTTGTTTAACATTAGGATAAACTTCTTCACCATCTTCGTTAATAGTAACCAAGTCTTGAAGGACACCTCGTAGCTTCCCTTCTACACACTCCATAGCCCAAGTATGTATTGAAGATGGAGTGTTAATATCTGCTAACTTCATAAGTCCAACGAATTCTTCCGACCAAGTGTCAACATCTTTGCCAGATTCATCTAGTCTAGGTAAAAGATCTTCTAATTCCAATATTTTCATTATTAACTTTATGTTTATTACTAATTAAATAGTATTATTATTATTACTTAATATATATTTTTCTGTTTATATTTTTTTTTGTTCTATTATTCATCCATCAATCTTTGAAAATTTCTAATTTTATAATCTTTTCATATTATTACTATTTTGGGTCCTGCATAGCTCGCCAGATTTTGGGACAACACAGGTAATTATTAAAATTTATTATAGTAATAATATATTCGATTATATTTATTTATCTTTATTAAATAATTTTTTATTTTTGAAAGAGAGAGTTTTTAATTATTTTATTTTCATAATTTCTTAAATATTTAATATTCTATCAATTTGATTTGTTAGTATTAAAAATTTTAATTTAATTGGTTTCGAATTTATATATAAAATTATTATAAATCATTAATATAAATTATTATAAAATTTTAATATAAATTATCACAAGATTTTAATATAAAACTATTATAGAATATTAATATAAAACTATTATTAATATAAAACTATTATAAAATATTGATATAAAACTATTATAAAATATTAATATAAAACTATTATAAAATATTAATATAAAACTATTATAAAATATTAATATAAATTATTATAAAGTATTGTTAACAAATATTATAATCTTTTTTGTATATATGTTAAGATTTTGATATAATTTATAATTTAAATTTAAATAAAATAATATGTTTTAATAAAAATATTCACTAAGTCGATATGTCTATATAGTAATATACTATATAGATATATAATAATAATAATAAATATTTAAATGTTTAGTTTAATAAAAATTTATTTATAATAAACTTTGATAATTAGAATTATCAAATTAATTTGATTTTAAATTTATTGATTTTATTTAATAATAAAATATCTATAATATATTACTATTAAGGTAATTTTACAATAACCTTACAAAGAACATAAAAGATAGATTTTTACATCTTTCTTTTATACTTTGTAAGTTACATAATAATAATATTTAATTATAAGATAATAATAATATAAATAATAATAAAATATAAGGATAAATTTAATTATATAATTAATTTGAATAATTGAATTTAATATAGATATGTTGTAAACATATATAAAAACATAATATAAATAAAATACACGTGACGTCAAATGTGATATACGGGACTTTTATGTGCAATAATTTATAAGCAGTGGGTTTTAAATAATGGTAGTTTAGTATATTTTATTAATAATATTATAATATTCGTACAATTAAAATAATAATTCTAATTCCTAAAAATTTACAAGAGAGTTCTCTATTTCTAATATAAATAATTTAATTTATAAGAAATAGGTAATATATTAAATACATATTCTAATATATAGAACTATATAAATTTTATATGAATTAAAGTATTATAATTATTATAATTATAATAATATATATTGAAATAAAATAAAATAAAATAATTATTATCAAAAAGATATAAATTTAATATTTAATAATTATTATTAAATATACAAATATGTTACTACACATATTTGTTTTATATCAGAAATGCCCTTGCTAAAAATTAAACTATATATATTTTTTTTTATAAAAGAGAATATAAGGTTTAATTAAAATAAATAATAATTTTAAAATTTTATTTTCTTTTATATTTATAATTCCTATTTGTCCGTTTGGTATCTACGCGATTGTTGCTATATTTAATAATCTCCTTTAACGCGATTTCAGGTTTGGGCATCATAATTTTATAAATATATATTTTATTTTTATCATTATTTTGAATATAAATATATGGAATTTTAATTATTTTTTTAATTTTATTAATTTTTATTTTCTTATCACTATCTATATTTATAATATTACTAAAATCAACCGGTGAATTATTATTATTAATTTTTCTTTCTTTTATATTAGTAATATTATTAACTGAATAATTTTTTTTTATAAATTGTTCATTTTTATTAGCATTTGAAGTAATTTGAATATTATCTACTTTTGAATTGTTACTATTAATAATATTTATTTCCTTAAACAAACCAGGAGTTATAGATTTATTAATTCTATTGAAAATGCTATCAACTTTAACAGATTCATTGATATTTATTTCTTCTTTTACAATTATATGACTATTTATTTTGTTTCTTATATTTTCAGAATTATTAATAATATTTTTATTTTTATTATTTGAATTAATATTTTCCTTATTATTTATTATTACAATACTATTAATCTCAATACTATTATTTTGATTTTTCTTAATATTGGCACTACCTTTAATATTATTTTTATTTTTTTCTTTAGTAATTATAATATTGTTGTTTGTTTTACATTTGCTATTACTATTATTTACTAATTTATTATTTTCTCTGAAATTATCCAATTTTAACGCGTTTAATTTATTTAGTTTCGTGTTTATTATGTCATCAACCTCGTCATTTTTAGTATTATTAATTTTATTACTATTATTGTTATTATTATTATAAATGTTATTATTATTATAAATGTTATTATTATTATAAATGTTATTATTATTATTATTATTATTATTATTATTTTCTTCATTTTTATTGATTCTTTTATTTAAAACAGATAATTTTTCAAGTTCAGCTACCACTCTAAATTCAGAAGTTCCTTGTTTCAAAAGAATTAAATTGTCGCTTGGGTCAATAATAATTCCTAATTCTCTTTGTGTTTTAAAATTCAAACTAATATCATAAAATGGATTTTCTTTCTCAACTACTCTGAATATTACATTTTTTTGAACACCACCAATAGTTAAATTTAAAATTGTAAGTTTAGTTATTCCAGTAATACTTGAGTCATCAATACAATGATTAAGAATATATTTTTCCAGAAAACTACGATTTACCAAATTATTTTCACCGTATCCTTTTAAAATACACCTAGCTTCCTTATTATCAACAAGAGCTAATATTCCCATTGATTCACCATCTACAAACTCATCTAATTCATCCACGTCATCACTAACTCCAGTTCCAAATCTACCTTTTTGAATTAGCAATTTTAACAATTGTAATTTTTCTGTTAGGTTATCTTGATTAATATCCATTTTATTTCTATATCTATTTTTAAAATGTACTACTATTTAATATTATTAAATATACTACTATTAAAATAAATAATATTTTTATCTTATTATACTTATATCTATTGTAATTTTATTCCAAAATGTTAACACTTTTAAACTACACTATTTATATCTTCCTACTCTTATTTTAATTAAAATAATATTCCTATTATAGATTTTATTTAAATTATTCACTTAAATGCTAATTAAAATAACGATATTTTTGCTATTTCACTATCTCTAATTAATATTATTATCCTACTTAAACTATCTTACTTTTAACACTATCACTATATTAATAAATTATTAATATATATATATATTTATTAGATTTTCCAATATTTATTTATTTTAAAACAATTTAATTAAATTGTACTAAAATGAATGAAATAACATATATTGTATAACTTTCTCTTCACCAAAGATAATATAACTATAAATAACCAATAAAAAAAATTAAAAATTTATATCCTAAACAGTATATTTTAATTAATCCTAACTGAAGAGAATTTATGTAAATATATACGGATATATAATTAATTAACAAAATTACTAAACACCACTACTTATAAATTACTTTTTACACAGCACATCCCCGATATCTCCACCAATTTTTGATATACGGGACTTTTATGTGCAATAATTTATAAGCAGTGGGTTTTAAATAATGGTAGTTTAGTATATTTTATTAATAATATTATAATATTCGTACAATTAAAATAATAATTCTAATTCCTAAAAATTTACAAGAGAGTTCTCTATTTCTAATATAAATAATTTAATTTATAAGAAATAGGTAATATATTAAATACATATTCTAATATATAGAACTATATAAATTTTATATGAATTAAAGTATTATAATTATTATAATTATAATAATATATATTGAAATAAAATAAAATAAAATAATTATTATCAAAAAGATATAAATTTAATATTTAATAATTATTATTAAATATACAAATATGTTACTACACATATTTGTTTTATATCAAATGTATCATTGAAATTAATTATTAATATAAACCTTATTTATTAATATTCTCAGGATTATTAGGCCTAAGATAACCCTTTAAATATTAAACAAGAATTTATATTAATTATTAATTATTTAAATATATATATTAAATATATATATTATTTATAATTAAATAAATAATATTTTTAATTATTGAAATGTAAATAACTGAAATTGAGATTTCAATTCAGTTATAATTTCAACAACGCCCTCCCATAAAAATCGGATTCAAGACGATTTTTGTGTAACGATACGGAGGTCTAAATTTTTATTAAAAAATTTTTTGAAATTTCATAAATTAAAAATTTTTTAATTTCAAAGGAGGAAGGTCGCTTGAGTCCTTTTAAATTTTTATAGGAACCCCCATTTCAAGTGACCATTTCATTGAAATTTTGAAATTTCTAAAATTTAGTAAAATTAAAATTTAGTTAATGAAATTGATAGTTGTGAATATAATGGTACCATTGTTGAATGAATTTGATTTAGAATTTTTGAAATTGAAATTTTGAAATTTAATTTCAATTAACTTCTTAATTTGTTGCATTAAATTTTAAAAAAATGAAAATTATAATAATTTATAAAATTTTGATTATGTTGAATTATAAATTGATTGTTAAGAGTGTAATATAGCTATATTTTTTGAATTTTTGAATTTTTGAATTTTGAAATTTTGAAATTGAAATTTCATTTTAGAAATATTGAAAAATTAAAATTAACTAAAAAAATAGATAATAATAAAGTAAAAGTTAAAAAATTAATAATAAAAAATAAAATTTCCAAATTTTTTTTTTTTTTTTTTTTTTTTTTTTTAATTATAAGCTATCGAAGTAAGCTTCCTTCCATTCTTTAAATATAATAAATAAATCTCTTGATTTCTTGGGTTATTTTCAACTTCTTCTGAAGGAACCCAATCATATGAATTTTTATATTTATACCTTACACGATATTCATAACATTTTTTCTTATAATTGGTCCTAAATCCTGCTATTTCTATAATATCTTTAATAGATTCATTATGAGATCTTCTTTTTCTATATTCTTGAGGAGTAGGAATGAAAGGCTCGAGCGCAGATATATGGAATATTGGATGGTGTTTAGGGAAAGGAGATCTTTTTAAATCTATTTTATAATTATTATTATCTAAAGCTTCAAGTACTTTATAAGGTCCGTACTTACAAGGTGATAATTTAGAATAATCTTCGATATTAAGAGAAGGAGGAGTTTGAACCCATACTAAGTCACCTTCTTTAAAAACAGGAGGTTCTAATCTTTTCTTATCAGCATGCCTTTTATATAATTCTTTGGAACGTAGTAAGACGTCTTTAATGTGATTAAAACTAGTATTTATATTTTTTATATATTTAAAATTAGTATCCATTTGAGGTAATAAAAAGAATTCGTCCATGGAAGGATGGAACCCATAATTTATAAAGAAAGGTGTTTCCTTAGTAGATTCTTTAACCGAATTATTATATGCAAATTCTGCAAGGTAGATCCAATCTATCCAGTCATCATGATAATAAGCTCTTGAATAAGCCCTAAGATATTGTTCAATAAAAGAGTTACATCTTTCAACTTGTCCGACGGTTTCATGATGATCTGTGGTAGCTATATTATTTTTAATTTTTAATAAGTGCATAAATTCATTCCAAAGAGCACTTGTAAATTGTGATCCTCTGTCTGTATAAATATCTTGAGGTAAACCATGTAGTTTAAAGATATTATTCATAAAAGCCTTAGCAGTTTGTTTTGCATCAGGAATTTGTTTAAAGGGAATTAAGTGGATCATTTTAGAAAAACGATCTACAACTACCATTATTACTGTATATCCTTTAGAATCGGGAAGACCACATAGAAAGTCGATTTCAATAGATTTCCAAGGTCTTTCGGGAGTATCCAAAGGTTGTAGAAGACCATATTTTCTGTGCCTATTTATTTTGTTTCTTGCACAGGACTGACAAGAGTTTACATATTTGGTTACATCTTCTTTTATTTTAGGCCACCAAAAGTTTCTTGTTATTAACTCTAAAGTTCTTTTAATTCCTAAATGACCGGCAGCAGGCTTTTCATGATACTTAGTTAATATTTCTAGTCGGAGAACTTCAGGAATATAGACTAGATTATTATAAAATATTAAATTGTCTTTTATTTTAAACTTTTCCATTTTTCTGAAGGGCTTATAGGACATATCATTTTTTACATTTTGAGGACTAAAGTAAAGTCGAATATCCTCAGCTGTAGCGTCAGACTTGGTAGCATCAATAATTCTTTCTAAAAGATCACTAACAATACTAACAAAACATGGAATTTCTTTAACATTTTTAATGTCTAAAATATTTTCAGGTTTTTCTTCAATGTTGTTTTTAATATAATCAGGTCTCCTAGATAGACTGTCAGGTTTTCCGTTTTTGTTTCCCTGCCTATACTTTATTATAAAATTAGATTCTTGGAAGAAAAGGTACCATCTATGTTGTCTTTGATTTGCAACCTTTCCTCCTAATGTGTATATTAAGTTCCTATGATCTGTATAAACAGTAATCTGGTATTTAGCACCAAGGAGTAGATGTCTCCAAGCAATAAAAGCATCCCTTATAGCGAGTAGTTCTTTATCAGTTATTGTATAATTTATTTCGGCGTTTAGTAAACTTCTAGAATAATATGCTACTGGATGTAAATTATTATCTTTATCCCTTTGAGATAGAACAGCACCAATAGCATAATTACTTGCATCACATTCTACTATAAAAGGTTTTGTAATATCAGGATGAAGTAGAATTGGAGAAGTAATTAATCTTTTCTTTAATTCCTTAAAAGCATTTTCACATTCATTTGTCCATATAAATTTAATATTTTTCCTTGTTAAATTATGTAAGGGTTTTGCAATTTTTGCAAAATCTTTAACAAATCTTCTATAGTAATTACATAGGCCAATAAATCTTTGAACATCTTTTAAATTTTCTGGCCTTGGCCACTCTTCTATTGATTTAATTTTCTTTGGATCAGTAGATACACCATCACCAGATAAAATGTAACCTAAAAATTCAACTTTGTTCTGGTCAAATTCACATTTTTCTAATTTTGCATATAAATTATTATTAATTAAAGTTTGAAGGACGTTTCTGACTTGATTATGATGTTCCTCTAAATCTTTGGAATAAATTAAAATATCATCTAAGTATAAGATTACACATTTTTCCAAGTATGGTCTAAGAATAGAGTTAATAAATGATTAGAAAGTGGCAGGCGCATTCTTTAATCCAAACGGCATAACTAAATATTCATAATGACCATATTTAGTTCTAAACGCAGTTTTATATTCATCACCTTCTTTAATTCTTATTAAATTATAAGCAGAACGTAAATCCAATTTCGTAAAATATTTTGCTCCCTTTACTTTTTCTATTATATCTGTTATTAGAGGGAGAGGATATGAATTTCTTATAGTTACTGCATTTAATTTTTTATAGTCTACACATAACCGAAGGGAACCATCTTTTTTCTTTTGAAAAAGGACAGGATATCCAGCAGGAGATTCTGATGGTCTAATAAATCCTTTTTCTAAATTTTCTTTTATATAGTCCTTAAGAACTTGTGATTCTTCTTCAGTTAATGGATAAATTGGGCCGTAATGGAGTGTAGCGTCTTTTTCTAAAACAATCTTACAGTCGGTTAAACGGTGAGGAGGTAATTTATCTGCCTCTTTTTTGCTAAATACGATTGCTAAATCTTGATATTGATGAGGAATTTCTTCTATTTTTGGTTCCTCATTTTCAATTTCAACTTTATCTTTCGTTGAAAGAAAACAATATATTAAAAAATTATAACTAAATTCTTTTTTATTATTATATAAATCTAGATGATTTTTGTTAAATTTTTTGGAAGAAAATTTACTTTTAGATTTATTTAAATATTTTACATATACATAAATTTTAGAATTTTTATTAATAGAATTTTTATATTTATTAAACTTTGGATTTTTTGAAAAATTTTTTAAATTTTTTAAATTAAATTTTTTGGAGATATTTTTTGAATTGTTTTTTGATCGATTTTTTGAAAAATTTTTATAATAAAATTTATTTTTTATTTTTCTTTTAAAAAATTTATTTTTAAAAATTTTTCTTTTCAACGAGTTTAAATAAAAACTATTTCCCTTATATTTTATGGATTTATTTTTATGATCATTTAAAGAATTATAATTTAAATAAGAATATAAGGTATTATTTTTATAATTGTAATGTATTTTGAATTTCCTAATAAACTGATTTCCAAAAAGTAAATCAGTAGGAATACAATTTGAGATTAAAAATTTTTCTTTAAAATCTTGAAAATAAAATTTATTATTTTTAAAAATTTTAATTTGAAAATTTAACCAAACAAATTGATCTAATTTTGTAGTTCTGCCTGAAATACCTTTAACTAGGATTTTATTTTTTGTTTTTTGAATATTTAGTTTTAATTTATTTGCTAATTTTTCTGTGATAAAATTGCAAAAAGATCCTGAATCTAACATAGATTCAGATGTTAATTTTTGAATTTTTTCATTTTTAATTGTAAAATTATTCAAAAATTTAATAGGAATATAGGATTTAAATAAAAGGAAAGTAGATGGGAGATTTGATTCATTAATTGAATCAAGTGTAGGAAAATTATAATAAATTGTTTTTAAATTTTTTGATGTTCTGGACTCCTTTTGAAGTCCATCAATTAGTTTTTTTGGTTATTATTTTGATTATTATTATTGTTATTATTATTAAAATATTTATTGCTAGATTTATTTTTAGTATAATAATAATTATTATTATTATAATTCTTGCTATTGTTTACATATGGGCTTGAATGTTTCTTTCTCAAGTTTTTATTACCAATATTATTTCTTAATTGGTCCTTACTTTTAATATTATTTTCAAATAAGATGCACTTAGTATAAATATCACCAAGCTTTGTAGGGAATTCTTCCATTTTATCTATTTCTTCTTGGAACTTTGGGTGAAGTCCATTATAGAAAAATAAGACTAAAGCTTCTTGGTCCCAAGACAGACCAGTAGTTAACGTTCTAAACTTTTCTATATAATCATTTATTTTCCCATACGAATGTTTTAATTTTACTAACTGGATTTTAGCCAATTTTTTACTTGCAACATTCGTAAAAGTTTTCTTTATATCACTTAATAATTTCTTTAGTGTTCCTGGATGATTGTTCTCGTTATAGGTAGCAATATACCAATTTCTTGCACCGTCTCTCAAACGAGATTTAACAAAGTTTATTTTTACTTCTTCTGGTAAACCTAAGTTGGGATAAGTTGAGAAAGTATCTTCACATAATTGACAGAATAAATCAGTGTCATTAGTGTTACCTGAGAAGAATCCAGGTTCAGGTACTTGTTGCAAATTATTAGAATAACTATTTTTCATGATGACATCATTGTCTGCATCACGTCTGGTAGAAATAGAGGCGTTATCATCTTGATTTTGTGGTACAGATTGGCTAGAAGAGGGATCATCATTGGTACTAATTTTTATATCTAATTTTTCATTGAATATTTTAGTTAAATTAGAAAGTTGATTAATAATATTTTTATTATCTCTATTAAGTGTATAGAGTTTTTTCTGTAAGTCTTGATTATATTTATTAAAATCTTCTTTTAATAAAAAGCTATCATTAACAGAAGAAGCTAATTCTGATACGGTAACTTGGGCGTCAGACCTTAACTTATTAACTTCTGACATTGGGGCAATGTCAGGTATTGAACTAGCCCAGACGTTCGTATAGTAAGACATATCAAGGTAGTAACTAAAACTAGGGTAAGGTTATTGTTAAGATTTTGATATAATTTATAATTTAAATTTAAATAAAATAATATGTTTTAATAAAAATATTCACTAAGTCGATATGTCTATATAGTAATATACTATATAGATATATAATAATAATAATAAATATTTAAATGTTTAGTTTAATAAAAATTTATTTATAATAAACTTTGATAATTAGAATTATCAAATTAATTTGATTTTAAATTTATTGATTTTATTTAATAATAAAATATCTATAATATATTACTATTAAGGTAATTTTACAATAACCTTACAAAGAACATAAAAGATAGATTTTTACATCTTTCTTTTATACTTTGTAAGTTACATAATAATAATATTTAATTATAAGATAATAATAATATAAATAATAATAAAATATAAGGATAAATTTAATTATATAATTAATTTGAATAATTGAATTTAATATAGATATGTTGTAAACATATATAAAAACATAATATAAATAAAATACACGTGACGTCAAATGTATCATTGAAATTAATTATTAATATAAACCTTATTTATTAATATTCTCAGGATTATTAGGCCTAAGATAACCCTTTAAATATTAAACAAGAATTTATATTAATTATTAATTATTTAAATATATATATTAAATATATATATTATTTATAATTAAATAAATAATATTTTTAATTATTGAAATGTAAATAACTGAAATTGAGATTTCAATTCAGTTATAATTTCAACAATATAATTGAATATTTAATTATTATTCATTTTTTTTTTATTGTCTCGTAACACAAAAATTGAGGTGGCGTTAATAGTATAGAGGTAGAATATTTGCCTTCCAAGCAAATGGCCCGGGTTCGATTCCCGGTTAACGCATTTTTATTTTGAATTAAAATTTTTTATTTTTACCTTTTTCAATAGAATTGAAATCTAATAAATTTGTATACAACTATTGAAATAATATATACTTTATATTAAAAATTAAAATTAAATATTTAAAATATATATTATTATACTTTATATAATAATAAAGTTATATAAATTATTTATATTAAAATATTATAATGCTTATATATATATATATATAATTTTTTTTTTTTAAATAATAAATTTGATAGAATATGTAAATTAATAAGATAATCCTAAGAATATACATTCTTTGTATTGAATTAAATATTTAATTATATTAGGATTAATTAAAATACATAATATTAAATATTATTTTATATAGAAAAAAAAAATAATTAATGTCATTTCCATTAATAAAACTTTAAATATATATATATAAATAAAAAACAAAACAAAACAATATATATACTTATTTATAAGATGTATATTATGGAAAAAAAGATAAAAAATAAATTAAAAATTTTAAAGAAATTATCTTTTTTTCAATAATAATTTTTTTTTCTTTTCTTTTCTTTTTATTGAAATATATAATTTTTTTTATAAATTTATTTTAATTAAATTAGAAAATGTTAAAAAAAAAAAAAAAATGCTTAATGAAACCTAATAGCTTAAAAATAATATATATATGATTATGATATCTTAAATTGTTTCCATGTAAATTTTTGTTTATTCCAAAATTTTTATTTGAATTTAATATTTATTATTATTTATATTTCTTATTCTTATTTAATTTAATTTTATTTTATTTTATTTTATGTTATTTTATTTTATTTTATTTTATTTTTGTAAATTACTTTGTATTAAATAAATTAATAATAAATTTTAATATCCATAGGAAGATAATCTATAATGGATATGTTCAATACTGGGTTTTTTGTTGACTTTTTCAAAAATATAAATAAAAAAATTTTTTTATATTTAATTTACTCTATATTAATTTATAAATTAATAGAATTAAATATTATATATATAAATTAATTATAAATTATTAATTATTTGTTATTGGCTTTGTAAATGAATCATTTAGAAAATGAATACTAATTTTCATATTTAGATAACAGTTTATAAAATAAATAAATAAGAAAAGTAAATGAAATGAATGATGTAATAATTAGTAGTTACTTAAAAAAAAAGATGTTAAGGGATGTTAACTTTTGATATTTGAAATTTGTTATATATTTATTAAGATTTTAACCTAATTATTAAAATATTTATTGATGTTTACTATAGTATATCTATTTAAAAGAAAATCACATATTTTAACAAAAATATTTCCCTTTTAATTTTTTTCAAATATTTTTATATACTAATCATTGTAAAATATTAACAATTAAACTTTTTATTTATTCATATAAATTTTTTTTTTTCATTATTATACGCCCATAAAAAAATACTAAAATACTTGTGTAACATAAAAAAAGTAAAACTTTAAAAATAATTTGAAGGTTTAATAATTATATTTATAAATAATAATTTTGTTATTTTATTAAGTTATAAAAGGAAAATATTTGCAAAAAAATATATATTAATAATAATTAATACTGAAAATAATTAATACTGAAGATAACTAATACTGAAGATAACTAATAATTAATAATAATAATTACAATTATGATTATTAATAGCTTTATATATTTATTGATTAATATTAATAAATATTAAATAAATATATATAAATGATATATACTCTAATATAAATATTAAATATTTTCAATATATAATAAAAAAAAAATAATATACATTATATAAAAGATATTCTTATTTATTTATTTATTTACTTTTTTTGTATTCTTTCTTTTTTTCTTCTCTTTTTTTTTTTTTTTTTCCCTTTAATGATAAGAAAAAGGGAAAACTTTTTCATAATGAATTTTGTTAATATATTGTTTTTTTTTTTTTTAACATTGTTTTAAAATAGAAAATTAATTTATTTCAGTAAATTTAAAAATTTATTACTTTTTAAAGTTTGTGTAAAAAATTTAATAAATAAAATTATTAATTGTTAGTAAAATTTAAATTTTAAAGTTTCTATTCTTAATTAATTAATTCCTTTTTATTAAAAGTTATATTAAATTAAAATTACAAATTATTTTATATTATATTAGAATATAATGTAAAGAATTAAATAATAGATTATTTTCTGAATATTATTTTTATGTAGAGATTAATTCATGGCTAATGATTTCAATTGAATGGACAAATTTAATAATTTTAGTTAATAATATATATATTGAATATGGCTCAAGAATATGAAGTTATATTTTAGGGAGGATGACAAATTAATAATTACAATAAAATATTATATATTACAATTAATTTATTTATATATTTATAAATATATTATTAATATAAGTAATAAAATATAAAATCATATAAATTAATTATATCAAAGATTTAATAATTGAATATAAAAAGAAATAAAAAACATTATATTTATATATAAATATTATAAATTTATAAAATAAAGGAATAAACTGTTAAATATATAAATATATAAAATTTCCAATTTTTATTTAGATTTTTTTTTTTTTTTAAAATCGATAAAAAAAAAAAAAAAAAAAAAATAAAAAATAAAAAAAAATAAAAAAAAAAAATTAGAAGAAATAAAAAAAAAAAAAAAATTAGAAGAAATAAAAAAAAAAAAAAAATTAGAAGAAATAAAAAAAAAAATAAAATAAAAAAAAATAAAAAAATAAAAATAAAAAATATATATAAACTTAATAAAATAGTTTTTGGAAAAACTTGTTATGTTATTTTTATTCAAATAGTAACATTGAAAGAAAAGTTTTTTTTAATTATTAATTTATTAAATCAATTCAAAAATATTGTATATAACAATAATTAAAAATAATATTAGATATAAATAAAAGCATTTAAAAAAATAACTTTGAAAAATTGAGAATAAAATACAATTAAATCAAAAAAAAAAAAAAAAAAAAAAATGAAACTTTTATACTTATAAAAAAAAATAAAAAATTTATACTTTATAATAAAATTAAAATTTATAACTAAATAATAACTTTTTTTTTTTTGAAATTTTTATAATTATTAAAACAAAAAAAAAAAAAAAAGTTAAACTTATTTTTAATAATTTATATAAAATTATAGATTGAATGATACAATTTAAAATATTTATTCATAAATAATAATTCAAAATTAAGTTTATAATTAAAATAATTTCATATATATATATTTTTGATTTACTTATCATTTTTAATTTTTAATTTTTTCTCCCTTTTATATTTTAAGTATATAAAAATTTTGAATAAGAAATATTAATTAATTTTTTTTGAATATACCCAATTTCTATAAGAAAAAAGATTTATTATTTTTTCTACAAAAAATTTTGTAAATATAAAATTTAATTGATACAGTAATGAAAACAAAATAAAAATTTTGATTAAGTCTTTGAAAAATTTTTGAAACACTATTTCATTAAAAAGAAGAGAAATAAATAAAATTTAATTATATATTATTTTTTTTTTTTAATATATAAATAATTATCGCATTTTGAAACTATAAAATATAATTCTTCATAACTCAATTAGATACAGTTAAAATTATTTTAATATTTTTTCAACTATTTTTAATTTAATAGTTAATAAAAATTTTTGAAATATATTTATAAATATATATATTTTTTTGTTTATTATTAATAATAAAATCGTTTTCTTATATAAATGAACCGAAAAATATATATGATAGTTGCGTTATTAAACTAAATAAAGCATCAGAAGAAACAAAGAAATAAAATAAAAGTAAAACAACAACTTAGCAACAACAATAAAAAGAAAAAAATAATATATTAATTTAAATTTATTTTTAATTCTTTAAAAAATAAAATCAAAACAAAAAAAATTACAATATAGAATTAATATTACATATAAAAAAAAAATGTATAGAATTTTACTTTTAAATATTGCTATATTGATTAATCATGGTTTAACTTTTTTTATTGAAAATAAAAATATATTTATTGAAGATGAATCAATAAAAAATTTTATCAATATTGAAAATATTTCGATACCTATAAATTATAATTTAAAAGAAAAAAATAAGAGAAATGAAGTATTAAATACTTGTAAATCTCGTATAGATTGTGATATTAATCAAATATGCTATATGAATAAATGCTATGATAATATTAGTGGTCAAAATTGTATAGAAGATAAAAAAGATATAACTCATAAAGGAAATTGTACAAGTCCCTATTATTGTGAAGAGGGCAAATGTCAAAATAGGATTTCATATAATAGTGAATGTTCAATAGAGTTAGAATATAAGTGCTATGAAACTCAAGATAATCATAAACCAAAATGTAGAAATAGGAAATGCCAAATAAAAAGTGAAGAGGAAAAAAATTTTATAACTAGTGAAAAAGGAATAGTTTTTGCTTTATGTTTTGGCGTATTTTTAATTATTGTTTTCTTTACAGTTTTTCATTGTGTCAATAGGAAAAATAAAAAACGTTGTAATGTAATTAATAAGAAAAAATTAAAAACAAGTACAAATGAAAATTCATCTTCAGACGAATTAAATTCTTCACTTGAGAAAAAATTGAATACACTGAGTATTAAGCAAACCGAAAATAAATCAAATCAAGATGATATTACTTATGGAAATACTGAAGTATTAAACCAGTTTAAAACTAATGAACCATATATGACAATTAATGGTAAAAAGGATTTTGATACTGGTAGTAATACTAATCCTGAAACACCTCAATCTATTTCTACTTTAATTAATAAAAGTTATTCATCTACCAATAATCTTATTGATAGAAATAGAATATCGCAAAGAAGTTCTATATTAAATTCTTCATATAGACATAATAGCTCAGCTGGTGTGTCATCACCAAATTCTTCCAATTCTTCACCGAATGAAAATTCACTTTATAATATTTCTTTTCAAGATTTTAATTCAACAAATTCATATACTTATTTATCACCTATAGAAAGTAGAAATTTAATTCCACAATTTAATACTATTAGTTCAGTAACTTCACCTACAAAAATTCCTCAATTTAATACTGTTAGCTCAGTAACTTCACCTACAAAAATTCCACAGTTTAATACTATTAGTTCAGTAATGTCACCTACAACATATCATCAATCATTTTCATTTTCGAATAGAAAATTATCACCTATTGATTCACCAATTTTTTCATTAAATACAAGAAATCGTGATGAACCTGTTGCTTCTTCTAGTATACCATATATATTGGAGGTGGAAGGTGAAGGTGAGGACGACGAAGATAATCAAACCACATTATCTTTTGATGATGGTGTTATAAAAATGACAAATAAAAATTCAATATCATTTAGTAGTAAAAGTAATAAAGATATTGTAGATATATACTATTCTGACGAGGTTAATACTTCGAATAATATGAATTTTAATTATGAAACATCAATAGAAGATAAAGGGAATCAGTTTTTTTGAAATGCAATTTTAAATTTAAATAAAATGAATAATAATTTATAAATATATATATATATATATATAAATATATAAAATGAATTTTTTTTTTTTTTTTTTTTTTTTGTAAAAAAAAAAAGAAGTAAAGAATATATAAGAAATTAAAAATATAAATTAGTCTTTATTATATATGTATATAATTTTTTTTTCTTTACCTTTTTATTTAAACATATATAGAATTTTTATATTATTTAAAATAATGTAAATTTTATTTATATATAATTAAAAAATGAATTTAAAAATGTATTGTAAAAAGAAACCTTTATAAATATATAAAATTAAACTTAATACCAAGTATATGTATATTGCTTTAAAAAAAAAAAAAAAATTAAACAATAATGTTCATAAAAATGAGTATTATGAATTTAAAGTAATATTATACATCGCCTTTTTTATTTTTTTGTTTTTTATTATTACTTTTTTTTTTTTTTTTTTTTTTTTTATGAACATTTAGAATGATATATTTTGAATTAATTTAGAATTATTAAATATTTTATTGTTTTATTAGTAATTTTTGAAATAAAATAATTATAATAATAAAATAAGCGAATGAATAAACAAACAAATAAAAAATTGATAATCCCTTTTAATATTTCATAGATATTTATTTGTTTAATTTTTTAAAAGAAATTCTAATTAATTTATTTTTATTATCATTATATATTATTATTATTATATTCTATTTTATAATTTATAGTGTATTTTTATGGAGTTTATGACTTTTTTTTTCACTGGAATTTTTTTAATGATTATCGTTAATTCATTCTAGTAATTAATAATAATAATAATAATAATAATAATAATAATAATAATAATAATAATAATAATTAATAATAATAATAATAATAATAATAATAATTAATAATAATAATAATAATAATAAAAGATTAAAAGAAAATTGAAAGATTGATAAATTAATTAAATTATTAAAATTAGATTATAAAAAAATTCTTTTTTTTGTCGGTTGTATCATAATTCATAATAATTATTTTTAGTTTTATTTCAAATTAAGTTATAATAAATTTATTCTATTTTAAAAAAATTATATAAAACTAGATAATATATGGATTAAATATTTAATTATTTGGTTATATATTTGAAAATCTTAACAAAATACATTAGTATTAATTATTAATTTAATTGATAATAATAGTATTGTGATATTAATTTTTTTATTGTTGAAATTAAAATAAATAAATTATTAAAAATATCTATATTTATAATAAAAATTTTTATAATTTTCATTATTATATTTTTATTTTTATTTTTATTTGATTTTTATTTGTATTTTATTTATTTTTTTTATTTGTTTAATCATTATACTTTGAAGAATTTTATATTATCCTTTTTTTTTTTTTTTTTTTTTTTTTTAATAACCAATGGATAAATAAAAATAATAATATAAATAATCTTATTTAAATTTATTTAAAATATATATATATATAAATGTTTATAATTATTACTATTAATATTATCAAGTTATTTGATTTTCTGTCTTTAATGATAATTAAACTGATATATATATTTTATTAAAAATAACCTATTGGTATTTTAATTAAGCAATTAGTATCTCTTTGATATTTATTATAACTTTAATGTATATATTTTTTTTTGTCATTTATTTTATTAATAATGGTTGGAATAGTTTATTTAAAGTCCAAAAAAAAAAAAAAAAAAAAAAAAATTTTTAATATTTTTACTAAAAGTTCCAAATAAAAATTTTAAAAGTTCCAAATAAAAATTTTATTTTTAATATTTTTACTAAAAGTTCCAAATAAAAATTTTATTTTTAATATTTTTACTAAAAATTCCAAATAAAAATTTTATTTTTAATATTTTTACTACATGTTCCAAATAAAAGTTTTTAATATTTATTAAGTAAAGTAAAAATATTAAAATTTTTACTTTATTTAAAAAACTTTATTAAGTTTTTTTGACATAAAAAATATTAAAAAATTGGTAAATTTTTTTTTTTTTTTTTTTTTTTTTTTTTTTTTGAATTATATTAGATTAAAAGACTTTATTTAATAAAATTAAATTTAATCTAAATTATATTATATTATTCTATCATATCAAAAAAAAAAAAAAAAAAAAAAAAAGGTTATATATATATATAACCTTTTTTTTTTATATATATTTCAATCATAATAATATTTACTATTCAAGAAATTATATATACATTTAATTTATAATTATATAACAATGATAACAATAACAATAACAATAATATAATATAATATATATATTTATTCTATTTTTATTTTAATTATTGTTTTTTATTTTTTTTATTTTTTTTTTCGTATGTACTTAGGGTAATAAATATATATACACTTAAAATGAGACAATTTTATTTATTTCACCTTATTATATTTCAATGTTAAAAAGTTTGGAATTTCTAGAGATAGTATCTATCATTATGTCAATTCTTGGTGGTTTTATATAAATGAATTTCTCATGTCATTTTCACTTTTTCATTGCTTGTTTAAAGGCCAATAAAAATTGGTTTAAATTAGATTTTATTGGAATTGTTTCTTTAATTTAATATGTATTTTAATATAAATATATTCATAATACTATTTTTATTTTATTTTGTTTTGTTTTATAATTTTATTTTATTTTTTATTTTCTTTTATTAAATATCGTATTATATATTATATTGTATTATGATATATGAATATAGATAAATTTATATTTTATTTTAAAAAGTTTTAAACATGTTTATTTATATATATATCAAATCTTTATTTTGTTAATAAATTATATTAGTATAACTGGATTTTCATTATCATATTACTCATTCTATTGCTCTCCTGATTATATACTAAAATATATAGTAGTATTAACGATTATTGGTGTTATTTCATTAAATAAATCTTTTCATTATGATTATCATAAAAAAAAAATTAAAATTTAATTTTATTAATAGTAATATAATGTTTTTTTTTTTTTCTTTTTTTTTTTTTTTTTTTTTTTTTTTTTATAATGATGCCGATGTATGTATTATGAAAAAAATATTAAATTTTATTATAAATTTAGTAATTTTTTTATTAATAAATAATAAATTAGTCTCTAGAAAAATATATATATTAAAAATATATAAATATATAAATATTTTTGTTAATAGGAATAATAATAATAATAATGAAAAAGTAGAAATGGAAATATAATAGATAATTTTAATATTTTAGTATTTTAGTATTAAGAAAAAAAATAATTTCCTATAAATTTTTTTTAATTTTCAGAATATAAGAAAATACATTTAATTTAATAATAAATTAAAAATTAAATACAAAAAAAATCTCCTCTTTATAAAAATTGTTGAAAAATAAAAATAAAAATAATAAATACATAATAATAATAATAGGATTAGAAACAAATAAATAATAAATAATAAATAATAAATAATAAAAAATAAATAATAAATAATAAATAATAAATAATAAATAATAAATAATAAATAATAAATAAATAATAAATAATAAATAATAAATAATAAATAATAAAATAAATAATAAATAATAAATAATAAATAATAAATAATAAATAATAAATAATAAATAATAAATAATAAATAATAAATAATAAATAATAAATAATAAATAATAAATAATAAATAATAAATAATAAATAATAAATAATAAATAATAAATAATAAATAATAAATAATAAATAATAATAAATATTAAATAAAATAAATAGACATGAATAAAAGTTTTTTCATTTTTTTTTGCATAACCATTAATAATATATTTAATAAAAAAAAATGTGGTTCAAATATATTAGTTGACAATTGATATTTAAATTATAGTTTATGAAAAAAAGTGTTAAATAAATAAATAAATAAATAAATAAATAAATGAATAAATAGATAAATGAATAAATGAATAAATAAATAAATAAATAAATATATATATTATTTATTTATATATAAATAGAATTAATGAAAAATATTTATTTTTTTATATCCTTATGAATAATAATAATACAGAAAATTGTATTAGTGATTATTAATTAATAAAGTTATTTTAAAATTTATGGTTAATTAAAAAAAAAAAATCTATGGTTAATTAAAAAAATAAAAAATAACATTATTTTTACTTTTTTTTTTTTTTTTTTTAAAAAAAAATTATAACTTTATAAATAATTTTATATTAAAATTTTACTGATTTTTTTTATTTTCATTGTTTCTTTAATTTTTGCTTTTTCATTTTTTTTTTATATCCTTGTAAAAAATTATATAAAGGTAAATATTTTATCATAATAAAAAAAAAATAGTTTTGAATATCATAAATAATTTTATAAAGATTTATTTTAATTAAAATTTAAAATTTAATAATTTTTTTTATACAAAAGTATATTAATATATTAAATTTTGGAAATAAAAAATTTAATAATTTTATTTTATAATTAAATATTAAATTAAGTTAATTTTTTTTTCTATTCTATTCTATTCTATTATTATTAATAATTATTCTTAAAAACAATTAAAAAAAAGTAATAAGAATTTCAACATAATAATAATATATTAAAAACATATAATATTTATTATATTTACACCTTTTTTTTTTTTTTTTTTTTTTCTTTTTTTTGGTGTTATATTATTTATTTATTTAAAATTTCAATATTTTGAATATATAACAAGATATAATGGAGAAAATTATTGAATTTCGTAATAAAACTAAACAATATCCAAGACTTTTCAGAATTACACGCAGAATACATCCAAAAACTAAAAAAATAATTGAAAGTTTTAATATTCAAGAAAGTGCTTTCAAAAAAAGGAATATTATTCCGTTTTTAGCAAGAGGTATTTTTATTAACCCAGAAGATAATTCTGTAATAGTAAGAGGATATGATAAAGTAATATCTTAATAATATATTTATTTTTTTTTTTTAAAAAAAAGTTACATATATATAAAATATAATTATTATGTAAATTTCAAATATATACATATTTTTTTTATAAAAAAAAATTATTAATTTAGTAAATCATAAATATTAATATATATATATATTTATTCATACTGTTGTAATTATAATTTTTATTATTGTTGCAATTTTATTAATATTGTATTATCATTATTTTTTTTGAATAGTTTTTCAATATTGGTGAAACTGAAGATACCCTATGGAAAAATATTGAAGAAAATACTGTTGGCCCATTTGAACTTACCTTAAAAGAAAATGGTTGTATCATTTTCGTTTCAGTATATGAAGATGACTTATTTGTTACCAGTAAACATAGTTTTACCTCAATTAATAATGATGGAAATCTTGTTCCCAATAACTATTCAGATTTAGGAGAAAAATGGTTAGACAAATATATTAAGGATAAAAGAGAACAATTAAAAAAATTCATTAAAGAAAATAATGTTACTTTAGTTTTCGAAGTAAGTAAATTATTTATTTATTATTCTCTTCCAATATAATTATTTAGTGATTATATAACATTTCATTTTACTCATTAAAATAAAATATAAAACTTTTTTTTTTTTAAAAAAAAAAAAATTCTTAAAAATAATAAATTTCATGAAAATAATTCAAAAAAAAAAAAAAAAAAAAAAAAAAAATAAATAAATAAATAAATAAATAAATAATAATAATAATAATAATAATAATAATAAAAAGTTAATAGATAATGATTTCGAAGAACATGTTTTAGAGTATAGTAAACAAGAAGATGGATTGTACTTACATGGTATTAATGAAAATACTGTAGAATTTAAAACTTGGCCAAGTGAGAAAGTTAATGAGGTCGCAAAAGAATTCAATTTAATGCCAGTAAAATATCAAATTTACAGTGATATTCATGGTAAATATACATATAATGAACAACAATAATAAATAATACAATAAAATTAGATTTAAATTAATCTATCTATCTATTTATATTTATTTAATATATATATATATTAAATAATACTGTAAAAATAGAATTAAAGAAATTTGCAGATAGTTGTAATGGTTATTATAATAATAAAGCAATTGAAGGTTGGGTTATTCGTTGTAAAAAGCAAGATGGTGATACTTTTTTCTTTAAGTATAAGTGAGTTTTAGTTTTAATTTTTATTTTATAATAATAATAATAATAATAATAATAATAATAATAATAATAATAATAATAATAATAATAATAATAATATGTTAAATAAAATTCGAAATACAAAGTTATATAATGAATTAGTTTTATATAATTAAGATTTTAACTTTTTTTTTTTTTTTTTTTTTTTTTTTTTTTTTTTTTTTTTTAAATTATTATTAATGCAATTTATTATTATAAAAGGTACGAAGAACCATACTTACTTTATCGTGAATGGAGAGAGGTAACTAAAGCTTATATTGATCATAAACCAGTTAAATGCAAATATTTGAAAACATATGGATACATGGAATGGATAAAACAAAAATATCAAACAAACAAAGAATTATTTGATGGAATTAAAAAAAAAAAAGGTATTATTAAATTACGTAAAATGTATTTAGATGAAACAAATGGAGGTGAATATACAGGTAAAACTTTTGAACCAGTTACAAAAGATAATGCAAAATATAAATTAATTTTACCAATTGGTATCATTGGATTTGGTAAAACTACTGTTGGAAGAATGTTAAAAATTTTATTTGATATTGGTCATATTCAAAGTGATAATATACAAAAAAAGAAACCAGCTCCAGAATTTATTGCTAATGTTTGTAAAGAATTTGATTATAAAACTATTGTTATGGCTGATAAGGTAATATATATATTATAAAGAATATAGTATATTATAATTATAATTATTATTATAATTATTTAATATTTAATATTTTTTTCATAATTATAATTACAAATATATTTATATTCTTTTATTATTAATATATATATATATTAATGTTTATTTATTTATTATTATTTATTATTATTTTTCTTTTCTTTTTATTTTCTTTTATTTTTCAAGAACAACCATTTAAAGAGACATAGAGGTGAATTATGTGAAAAATTAAAAGAAATTTATCCAAACACATTATGGATTGTAGCACTTCATTGGAATATCGAAACTGTTAAAGAAAGAGATATTTTAGAATTTGCAAGAGAGAGAATTGAAAAAAGAGGTGAAAATCATCAAAATCTTACTCCTGAAAAAACAGCAAACTATCCACATATTATTAAAATGTTTTTAAATAATTATGAAAATCTTGATATTGAAAATAATATTGAAGATAGTTTAATTGATGAAGTTATAGATGTTGATTTTAAAGAAGATAGTATTAGTATTGTGAAAAAAATTATTAAGGCCTTAAATCTTGAACCAAAAACAGATAAAGAACTTGAAGATGCTTTTAAACAAGCAAATGAACTTAAGTCAGAAATTGATGCTAAGGCAAAAAAAATTGACCCACTATATTATGGAATAGGAATGAAATATATAAATTGTAAAGAATTAGCAATGAAGTATCTTAAAGATTATAGTGATCAACATAATGAATATATTAAAGATTTTGAACATCTTAAATTTATTATTGAAGAAGGAAACTTTTTACAAAGAGAACATGTTACTATAGCTCATCGTAAAAGTGATCCTATAGATATGATCAAACATTATGAAGCATTAATTGGTAAAACAAAACAAGTTATGAACTTTAATAACCCAGATTTAGAAGTATACATTCATATTTCTAGTATTGTATGGACCTCAAATCATGCATTTATACCAGTTGATAAGATTGAATCGGATAAACTTTATGTAAAGGAAGAAAAGAGCGATAATAATAATAATAATAATGAATCAGAAAAAGAGGAAAAGAAAAATGATGATGAACTTTTATATCATATTACTCTTGCTAGTTATGGTGATGTGAAACCAATAGAATGTCGTAATATCTTACAAAAAATTAATAATTATTACAAGGAACATGATAATATTAAACCAGAAATTATTAATGAAGAAAAATTACCTCTTATTGATGAATCTTATGTTATTGATGATACTAATAAAGATAAAGAAAATGAAATTATTCATCCAAAAATTGTTTATCAATTGTTACCATCCTCAATTAAAAATACTACTTTTATGAAACCAATAAAAATTGTTGAAGGACCAGACTGGAAACAATTATTCTTTGAACCATTTAAATTTAAAGGATATTATACAAAGTTCTATTATTAATTTTTTTTTTTTATTTTCTTTTCTTTCTTATTATAAAAATTAAAAATTAAAATTAGATATATTAATATTAGGATAAAATAATAATAATAATAATAATAATAATAATAAAACCAATTATTACTGGTTTTGTTTAATAAAATAATAATAATAATAATAAAACCAATTATTACTGGTTTTGTTTAATAATAATAATAATAATAATAATAATAATAATAATAATAATATTAATAAAATAATAAGAAGAAAATAATTAAATAAAAATTAAAAATTAAAAATGAAGGATAAGAAAAATAAAAATTGCTTTTTTTTTTTTTTTATTTTTATTTTTTTTTTTTTTTATAATAAAAATAATAATAATAATAATAATAAATAAAATAATTTTAAAAAAAAAAATAAAAATAAAAATAAAAAATAAAAAATAAAAAATAAAAAATAAAAAATAAAAAATAAAAAATAAAAAATAAAAAATAAAAATAAAAGTAAAAGTAAAAGTAAAAATAAAAATAAAAGCAAAAATATTTTTTTTTTTTTTTTTTTTTTTAATATTTATTTAAATTTTTATTAAAAAAAAAAAAAGATTATAAACATGGTATAGAACTTTTCAATTTTATTAAGTTATTATCATAACCATATGATTATTATTTAATTGAAAAATATAAATTTAATAGAAAGGATTTAGTTTTTAAATTAATAATAATAATAATAATAATAATTATAATAATAATAATAATAATAATAATTATAATAATAATAATAAATAATAATAATAATAATTATAATAATAATAATAATTATAATAATAATAATAATAATTATAATAATAATAATAATTATAATAATAATAATAATAATTATAATAATTATAATAATTATAATAATAATAATAATAATAATAGGTGTGTGATAATCAATAATAGGCTTGTTGAAAAAAGACTTCATTTGGTACTTTTTGAATTGCTATCTTGATGAGAATTAAGTTTGTATGAATGGCATAAATATAAGATAGCAAAATCTCAAAAAAAAAAAAAAAAAAAAAAAAAGATTAAGTGGTAATTTAGCAGAATTAAGTAAAATGGGTTGCACAATTATTAAGAGTCTTAATTGATTCGTTTTTTGATGGGACCGTCTTGTTGAGGGTTACCTGGAGTGGATTAAATTAATTTAATACTATATTCGGAAAGGGTACTTGTTAAAATTTTTCGTTTGTACTTTCAGTTTCATTATCAATTTTTAAAGTTTTAATTGTAAATTCAGTAGTATTATACATTAATTTATGATAGTTAAAGTTAATAAAGGCATTATAAACATCATATATATTATTTATTTATTTATTTATTTATTTTTTTTTTTTTTTTTTTTTTTTTATTCAAGTGGTAGACCAGCATTTTCTATTTTTTACTAATGTCATCCATAAAAGTTTACATAATAATTAAAATCATTATATGATACATTTAATTTAACAACTAGTACATTGGAATGTACAAGTTATAGTGGTTGAATGGTACTGTTTTTTCTAAATAATAAAATAGTTTTCTTCTCACTCTATTAATTTTTACATTTTAAGAATAGTCCTATTTTTGTTGTGGATACAAATATGATTTAAAGCAAAAAAAATTTAAATATTCTTATTATTGTTTGAAATAGCTTAATTGTGCATGCCAAAGTTCGTAAATCGAAATTTGGTAATATCATAAATTTAAAGATTTATATCATACTGAAACAAATTCCTGTTATGCTAAGAATGGAACTTTGGAATCAAAATTTATTAACTATGTTTATAAAATATTTGGAACTAAAACTATTATAATGATTAAAAGGCATATATATATAACTAATTTTAAATTTATAATATATATTTTATATTTGATAAATATAATTATTGCTATTTTTAGTAATTGATTATAATTATTATTATTATATTATTTGAAAAAGAATAATCATATTAGAAAAGATGGAAATAAATTATGTGAGAAGTTAATGCAATATTATCCAAATACTCTATGGATTGAAGCAATGAATTGCGATATTAAATCTATACCAGAAAGAGAGATTTTAAATTTTTCACAAGATAGAAATAGATAAAAGAGGAGAAAATTATGAATTTATTTTGCAAGATAAATCCTGTAATCATCTATTTATTATAAAATCCTATTTTAATAAATTTGAAAAAGTTGATCTTACCAAATAAGAGATAAACATGTTAATGAAGTAATGCAAGTTCAATTCAAAGAAAGTAGTATAAATATTATTAAGACATTAATTAGAACTTTAAATTTTGAACAGAAAAATGATGAAGAATTAGAGGATGCAAAATTTATAAAACCAATTATATTCATTAAAGGACCTAAATGGAAACAATTTTTCTTTGAGCTATTTAAATTTAAAGGATATTATACTAGATTCTATTATTAAATTATTATATTAAATTCATTATACAAAATTCAATATATATAATATATATATATATATATATATTTTTTTTTTTTTTTTAAAAAAAAAAGTATAAAAAAAAAAAAGAATTAAATAGATAAAAAAAAATTAAATAAAACATAAAATATAGTATAAATAATATATTTACTTATTTTTTTTAAAAGTATGAAAAGAGTGCGATTAATTTAATTGTCCCTTTTTTAATTTTATTTTATTGACTATTAATTCTTTATTATTTATTTCTGATGATAAAATCTACCATTATATGAAAGTTTATAAAAGTTAAAATATTAATAATTTCTATTTGAATCATTAAAATTTTGGTATATAATTATGCTAATTATACAAGAATTTATTTAATTTTATTTATTTTACAATTTTTAATGATATATAATGGATAAACTTCTAAACATAAATTGTCAAAATTTATCTTTTTTTTTTTTTTTTTTTTTTTTTTTTTTTTTTTTAGTATTATTTAGTATTATTAAAAAAGAAAAAGTTTAATTAATTTTATATTTTAACAATTTTAATAAAGCTAAAAATAAATAGTTTATTTAAAATTATTATAAAAAAATTTTTTTTTTTTATAAAGATTATTTAAATTTAAAGTTTATTTAAGATTACATAAATTTTATTATTAAATAAAAATATCAAAAAAGCTTTATCTATTATTAAAAAAATATAAAATATAATAAAATTGGTATTTATAAAAAATCATTTATGTTATTATTAATTATTTAAATCATATTAAAAATGATATACTATTTCTTTTTGTAAATAAGATTATACTTAATCTAATTTACACTTTTATATTAATTAATTTTGATTTATAAATATAATTGAGATTTTTTTATAGAATTTCTTAATATATTAAATTAAAATTTTTTTATATTTTGGTAATTAATTTGAATCAACATGGAAAAAAATAGGTTTTAAAGAAAAAACAATAATTTTATTTTAATTTTTATTTTTTATTTTTATTATTATTTTTTTTTTTTTTTTTGAACAGATAGAAGAACAAAAAAATTAATATTACAAATAATTGAAAAAAAAGTAATATTAAATAACAATAAAATATATATAAATAAAAACAAATATTTTTTTCTGTCAATATTAATTGAGGTACAAATTTTTTATTAATTCAATTAATTTATTAATTTAAATAATTATGAAAAATTTTAATTTCGTAAATTTTTGAATTCTAATTAAATTTTTAAATATAATAAAATAACAATAAAATAGTTATTTACTGTTAATCAATTAATAATAAGTACTGATGATTTTCAAATTAATATAATCATTATTTTTAAATATTAATAACAGGGAAAAATGAATTATAAATTTATAATTGTTTTATTATGCTCATTATTAATTTCTTCTGTAAAATCATCTTGGGGTGATATTGATAAAAGATTTAAAGAATGTTTATACATATGTAACGAAAGTATATGTGAAAATGATCCACCAAAACTTTCATTACCATTACGCTTAACTTTTTGGTCTTGCGAAGCTGAATGTAAATATCATTGTATGTTTAAAAATGTTGAAGAAAGACAAAATAATAATGAACGAATTGTTCAATATTATGGAAAATGGCCTTTCTATAGATTTTTGGGTATGCAAGAACCTGCTTCTGTATTATTTTCATTTTTTAATTTATGTATGCATTATATTGGTTTAAAACGTCTGAATAGTGCTACACCAAAAAAGTATTATTTACGAAACATTTATACCTTGAATTCCTTAGTAGGTATTTATTCATGGATTGCTTCAATGATATTCCATACAAGAGATAATAAAGTTACTGAAAAAATGGATTATTTTGGTGCCAGTGCATCAATTATTTGCAATTGTTTTGTAACTATTATTCGTGTATTTAATATTCGATCTAAAAAGATAATTTCGGTGATTTTCTCAATTTTATTCCTTTATTATATTGGACATATTTCTTATCTTACTTTTTGGTTTTTTGATTATTCTTATAATATTGCTGCTTGTACATTTTTTGGAATTATTGAATATTCTTTATGGTTATATTGGGCATACAAGAATAAGAATCGTCCATATGTAAAAGACATAGTAATGACTGTTCTTTTAACTTTCGGAGCTATGATGTTTGAGCTTTTTGATTTCTCACCATTGTTCTTTATAACTGATGCTCATTCATTGTGGCATTTATGTACCGCTATTATTGGTAATATATGTTACAATTTCTATATTGCAGATGTTCATTGGGAAACTCGTAAAGAAAAAAATATTAACAAAACTGAATAATAATAATAATAATAATAGTAATAATAGTAATAATAGTAATAATAGTAATAATAGTAATAGTAATGATAATAATAATAGAAAAATAATTAGATATTATAAAAATCTGTAATATATTAGTATTTATAAATATTAAGTATTATTTTTAATTTCAAAAAAATGCATTAATGAAAATTAACATTGTAACAATTTAGTTGTATTAAATAAATAAGTAAACACTTATTCTTTCATTTAAATTTTCAAAAACAAACAAACAAACAAACAAATAAATAAATAAATAAATAAATAAATAAATAAATAAATAAATAAACAAATAAACAAACAAATAAATAAATAAATAAATAAATAAATAAATAAATAAACAAATAAATAAATAAATAATAATTTAGACCAAATAGATAAAAAGAATAATTATGGAGAATTATATAATATATTTTTTCCAATTTTGTTAAAATATGGATATATTTTTCAAAAGTATAATCAACCACATTTTTCAAAAAAGTATTATTAAGTGGCTTTAAAATTAACTAATTGTGGCGTTTATATATATATATAAAAATATAATGTAGAGCTAATGTAAAAATATAATTTTTGACTCAAAAGAATCTATTATTAGAAATGTTTACCATTATTGAAATATTTCATATGACAAAGTTAATTATGTATATTTATATATCAGAATGATAATAAATTAAAAAATTTTCTTCCTATTTTTTATCCATTTATTTTTTTTATATTTTATTATTATTATTATTTATTATTTATTATTTATTAATTATTATTATTATTATTATTATTATTATTATTATTATTATTATTATTATTATTATTATTATTATTATTATTATTATTATTATTATTATTATTATTATTATTATTATTATTATTATTATTATT
This sequence comes from Neocallimastix lanati (nom. inval.), assembly GCA_016946835.1. Classification (NCBI taxonomy): domain Eukaryota; kingdom Fungi; phylum Neocallimastigomycota; class Neocallimastigomycetes; order Neocallimastigales; family Neocallimastigaceae; genus Neocallimastix; species Neocallimastix lanati (nom. inval.). Next base: position 563,361 of record JACVTC010000088.1, on the reverse strand, counting down.
ATTATTATTATTATTATTATTATTATTATTATTATTATTATTATTATTATTATTATTATTATTATTATTATTATTATTTTTACTTTTATATTTAAGAGTACTCAAAATATAATAAATCTTTAGTTTTAAAATATATAAATTTATTAATTTTTGTTTATCTATTTCTTATGTATGTATTTAGCAAATGTATATTAAATAAATACATATATTGTTAAATATATATTATTATATAGATTATTAATATTTTTTTTTGAATATAAATAATGTATCACTATTCGATTGGAAATTATTTAATACAATAATGTATTTGTATTATATATTTATATTTTATTGGATAAATAAAAAGAAAGTTTATAAATAAATAATATAAAATAATATATTAAAATATTACGTATTACATATATTATAATGTAAAGAATATATATTATTATATATTGTTATTTTATCAAATCATTTTTTTTATACGAATCATTTTCGAGAAAAAAGTTATTTATTTAAAATATTTTTATTATATATATAAATCAATATATAATTATTTTATTATATATATTATAATATTATACAAAAAGGGAATCAAAAAATTTATATATAATTTAATAAAAAATATATAATATAAAAGTTTGATATATGTAAATTATAAAAATTATGGTATATATAATTTTTAGTATTATTGTTTATATTAAATAAACATGGTTTATACAATAAAAACAATTCTAATACGTTTTAAATATAATAAAATTGAAAAATGTATTAAACTCTAGATTATTAACCAATAAGATTCAAATAGTATATAAAAGTATTTAGAATAATAAATATTATAAATATAGTATATATTGTATAGTATTTAATATTAAAAATATATTAATAACAATAATTATAAATATAATTATTTAATAATAATAATTATATAAAAAATTTAAAATAATAATAATATTTGATAATTATTTGATAATTTATTATATTAACAAAAACAATAATAATCTTTAAATATACACAATAATTATTTAATCATTAAATAAAAAATATTTAATATAAAGTTTTTATAATAAGTAAAAAAATTAATATTGATTACTATATTAAATCATTACTATCATAATTATATGATAATTATTAAATTATATTAAAAAAAAAAAAAAAAAAAAATACAAAAAAAATTAAAATTTAAAAATATTATTAAAATCCTCTTTGAAATAATAAAAATTTTTTTTTCATATTTGAAAAAAAGAACTTCTTGTTAAAGATAATAAAATTATTTATTATAAAGAAGTATTTAAAAGAAAAAAAATAAATAATTAAAAAAAAAAAAAGAAATAAAAAAGAAATAAAATTTATTATTAAATAATATTTCTTTTCTTTTTTCTTTATTTCTTTTTTAATTTATAGTTGCTATATAGTATCTAATCTAAATTTCATTTATTTGTTATAGTATAAATAAATTTTAGTAAATATCATTAATAAAGTAATATTTCTTTTATTATTTGTTATATTAATTATATAATTCTTATTAATTTGGAATTTTTAATTATGAGTAAAAATATAATATTAAAGTAAAATTGTATATATTGTTCCATTATTTCTTTTAAAATTTGTGTAAATTTCAGTCAAAAATTTAAAAATTAAATAAAATATTATACAAATCTAAATCATAATGAGGAAATATTTTAAATCATTAAGGAATGCAAATAACGGAGAAATAAAATGAAATAATAATAATAATAAAAAAGAACGTATTTATTGTACAATCATCATTATCTTTTTATATTATATATATTTCAATAGGATTGTTATAGAATGAAAAATCTGCATATTAATAAAAAATTAATAGTTATTGATTATTAAATATTTATATAACTAAAAGATTTTTCAGTTGAAATATAAAGATTAAACAGATTAATTTGAAACTTATTAATTATATCAAAATATATATTTAAAATAAATTAAAATTTAAAAAAAAAATATAAAGAAGATATCAAAAACGTATATAATATAAATTGTAAAATAGAATTTAGTAAAAATAAATTAATTTTAAAGGAATAATTAATTTTTTATTTTTAAAAAATATAATTATTCCTTTAAAATCTTTACATTAACAAATTTTAATTAATCAAAGTTTGTTATTATAACTATGAATATTTAAAAAATTAATTCAATTTCATAATATATATACTTTAGTTTAATTATAAAAAATGTCTTATTTTAACATAATAATATAATTTTAATCCTTTTTTATAGGTAAAAGAATAAAATAAATTTAATAATAAATAATTGTAATAAATTAAAAAAGAAAATGACTGACACTGAAGCAAAAGTTGAAACTCAAGTTAAAGAAGCTACTGCTGAAAAGCAAGAAGGTGAAAAGGCTGTAGAAAGTAAGAGATATAAATTTAATCAAACAGAAATTGTCAAAAAAAAAAATAAAAAAAAAATAAAAAATGATAAAATAAAATAATTTTTAAAATAAAAAAATGTTTATATTATGTATATTGCTGTGCAATTAGTTCCAAAAACTAATCCATGGAAAAAAACTGAAGTGAAAGAAACTGAAAATATTAATAAATCTTTATGGCCTTCCCTTGGAAAAGAATCACCAATAAAAGAAAATACTCAAAAACAAAAGAAGTCAGGCGAAAAGGAAAAGGAAGGTTCTGGCAAAAAGGGTAAGAAAAATGGAAAAAAAGAATGGGTTGCCCTTGATGTTGATATTAAATACAAAGGTAGTGGTAATTCTCGTAACAGAGATAAAAAAGACAAAAAGAAGAGTGGTAATTATTAACATTTAATTTTTTTTCTAAAAATATTTTTCTTTTTCTTTTTAAATATATATATTATATATATATAACAAGAAATATGGATTTGGTATATTAAATTTCTTTAATATAAATATAAATGATAAATAATTTGTATTAATAAAGGAAAACGCTCAAAGAAATATGAAAAAGAAGGTAGAAGAAGAAGAAGAAGAAATAGAGAATCAAAGAAGAATAAGCTTAACCCAGAATTAAATTACGGTTATGAATTAACAAATATGGATGGTTTCTCTCAAATTGTTCCTGAAGGAATTTTCATTACTTCTAACCCAGAAAATTTATGTGTTGATTATCTTAATCTTGATTCTGTAAGGACCTATCTTAAATTACAAATAAAGTATTATTTCAGTATTCAAAACTTATGTAAAGATATATTCTTAAGAAAACAAATGAATGAAGAGGGTTGGATTGATTTAGAAATTATTAAAGGATTCAAACGTGTTGAAGGTTTATTAAAGTTAGGCCAAAATGTTGATAAAAACATTAAAGAAATTGAAAAGAAAAAGGATAAAAAGAAGAACAAGAAGGATAAGGATGGTGAAAAGAAAGATGAACAAAAGGAAGAAAAGAAGGAGGAAAACCAAGATGAAATGGAATATGATGATGCTTGGAATAACCAATTAATTTTATCCTCTCTTAAGGATGAAGAATCTGTTGAAGTTAAAGCTGAAGAAGAAGCTATTTACTTACGTAAGAAGGATGATTGGAAATTCTGGATTAATCCACTTGAAAGTATTATTACAACTATGAAAGAATTATCTACTAATGAAGATGATGATGAAGATGATAACGAAAAGAAAAATAATCAACCAGAAATTAAGATTGAAGATACTGATGCACCAAAAGATCGTGAAATTGAAACAAAGGAAGATGATGAAGGATGGACAACATATAACGGTCACCGTCGTCGTCAAAAGAAAACTGATGGTGCCACTAGCGAAAATAAGCCAAAAACCGATGGTGATGATCTCTTCCAATTTGATGATGAGGAAGAATGGGGTAGCAGTCCAAGATTCCAAGATGAACCAGAAGATAAACCAGCTGATGATGAAAAGGAAGAAAAGAAGGATGAAAAGGCTGAAGATGAAAACTATGAAATTGATGATGATATGTTACAAGGTTTAATGATTGTTACTCAAAGACGTAAACAACCAGCTAACCCACCAAATTCATTATCTCAAAATGAATCACTTCCACCAAGAAAGCACAATACTACAGCTTATGATCGTTACAAGAATAATGAAAGCTTGAATGAAATGATTAATGAAGGTCTTTATTATTATGAACACAATATGAAGGAAAGTAACAGATTAAGTATGATGACTTCTAAGATTGAAGTTGTTGATGAAGAAGAATTCGAAAAATTAAATGGTGAAGACAATAAAAAGAGTAAAAAGAAGCACGGAAAGAAGAATAAGCGCAATAATGAAAAGAATCATGCTGAATCTCAACCAAAGAACATTAAGAAGGGTCCAAGAACAAAGCGTTTCTTCCCATCAGAAACTCCAGTTAGTAATTCTAAGTTCTTAGGTACTACACCAGGTCCAATTGGTTTCTTAATTGTTAACGATCAAGTTTCTCACTTAAAGGGTGGAAAGAGGGGTGGATCTAATAATATGCCATCTCCATCTACTTCAATTCCAATTAATGGTTCATATAAATCAGGTTCTTTGAGTGGTGCAGGACTTGATATTCCAAGACGTTCTTCTTATCGTTACGGTAGCTACACTAGTAGTTATGCTAGTAGCTATGGTCAAAGTTTCAAGGGTGGTCATAGTTATGGTAGTAGTTATGGTACTAGTTTCAAGGAATTCCCAATGTTCCAACATCCAAGTTACGAATTATTAAAAGATAATGGTTTCATTCAACATAAATATTACAAGTACCATGCCAAAGCTTTAAAGGAGCGTAAGAACCAAGGTATTGGTCAATCTCAAGAAATGAATACTTTATTCCGTTTCTGGAGTCACTTCCTCCGTGAACAATTTAATAGAAGAATGTATGAAGAATTTAAGAAACTTGCGATTGAAGATGCTGAAGGTGGTTACAGATACGGTTTAGAATGCTTATTCCGTTTCTATTCTTATGGTTTAGAAATACATTTCAACAAAGATATCTTCGAAGATTTCCAAGAAATGACTGTAGAGGATTACTGTAAGAAAGGTGAATTATATGGTCTTGAAAAATTCTGGGCTTACTTATATTATCGTAAAGATAAAAAGACTAGACCATTAGATGACAAGATTCGTGACGAATTAAAAGAAGCTTTAAAGATATATAAAACAATTGACGACTTTAGAAAAGCTAACAAAGAAAAGAAAGAAAAAGAAGAAAAAGAAAAGAATGAGTAAATAAATAATTTAATATATAAAATATAGAATTTAGTATAAAATTTTAATTATAAATTAACATTTTAATATTAATTATTTATTTTTCAACATTATTATATTTTAAATGTGAATAATATTTTATATAAATAAAATAAAATAAAATATTTAAAAAACAGGAAAGCTCAAAAATAAGTAAATTAACATAACTAATGAGTTAAATACAAATTTTTTCAATCACGAATTTCATAATGATCTTTTATATATTCTTAGTCAAAATATAAATAAATCATACAATTTAATCCACAAATATTCAAAATTCTAACACAAAATAATTACTAATAAATTCAATAAGCAAAAAAAAAAAAAAAAAAAAAAAAAAAAAAAAAAAAAAAAAACATAAAAATTAAGCAAAAAAAAAAAAAATTTATTATATTTATTAATTTATTAATAGTAAATATAATTATATATATATATGTATATATATATTTATAATTTTATAAGTAAACAACATTTCTTTTTTTTTTAAAAATATATTAACCTCATCAATTTTATATATATTTCGTTTTTTTATATATTAATGAAATAAATGTAATATTGAGATCCAATAATAATCCATAAAATCAGTCAACAATATATTTTCTCATAGATATTTAAAAAAAAAAAAGTAAGAAATATATTATTATTATTTTTTTTTTTTTAAATAGTAGTCATTTAATTAGAGAACATAGAACAAATAAAAACAAATTAAGAAAAAAAATACAAATAATGAAGATAATACATATAACAAAAAATATTAGAATTTAGAAGTTCCAAAGAGATTAATAAAAGGTATTTTCTAAAATTTACAGAAAATAAAAAATAAACATTTTATTAAAGAAAAAAAAAGAGAAAAATAATTAAAAAAAAAAAAAAGGAAAAAAATTAAAAAAGATAAAAAAAAAACGTTCAAAATATTAAAAACAAAAGAAGTTTTTATAAGTACAAGAAGAAATATCAAAAATTAAGAAAAAATTAAAAAAAAAAAGTTTTCATTTCACATATTTTTAAAGAAATAGAAAACATTTAAATTAATTATTTCAATTAATAATAATATTATAATTTTTACCTTTTTTATAATTTTCATTATAATTTTAGTTAATATTTTAGTTAATATTTTATTAATATCATTTTTTATTATATATGTTTTTTTTTTTTTTTTTTATAAATTTTAGCATTTTATCTTTTTTTTTTTTTTTTAATTTTTTTTTTATTTTTATTTTTATTTTTTTTTTTTTTTTATTTTTTTATTTTTATTACAAATATTTTTATTTTTATTATTATTATTTTTATTATTATTATTGCTATTATATATATTAAAAATATAACATTTATTATAAATATAGATTTAATATTATAAAACGAAATAACATATTATTAATTTAACGTTTAGTTTCGAAATTATTTTATTTTTATTTTATTTTATTTTATTTTTCTTTGTATAATTATTATTTTAATATTAATTATTTTATAATTAATTTTTTTTTAATTAATAATAAAGAATTTATAAAAAATAATTATTTTTATTATAAACGAAGAAAAATTTAAAAAAATGAAATGAATTTTAAATATTTTTTAGTGAAGAAATATATATGTATATTTAATATAGATATTTTAATAATTATTTTTAATATAATTTTTTAATAATAATAATAAAAATAAAAAAATAAAAAATAAAAAAAAAAAAAAAAAAAAATAAAAAAATAAAAAATAAATAAAAAAAAAAAAAAAAATAAAAAAAGAAATGGAAGAAAAAAGTGTATTAATGAATATAATACTTTATTAATATAAGTTTTGTTTATAATATATTGTTTATTTATATGAACTTCATGTATTCACAAAAAAATATTATGAGTTATAATGAAATTTGAAAATAATATAAAATATTAATTGATGGGTATAAAGAAATTATGGTTAATAAAGAACAGTAATATAAATAAGAATCTTTATAATAAAAAATAATAAAGAAATAATAAAATATAAATTTAAAAAGAGAATAAAACTTTTTTATACAAATAAATTTGATAAAAGATAATATAATAAAAATAAATTCTATATTTTATACATTCTATTAAATATGAAATATCTTAAAGTATTATTATTGTATAAATATGTTATATATTATGGTGGCTCAAGATTATTATTATGTTCATTTGTTATTTTTTCAATAATATCATCAAATGGAACAGAACTAGAAATATTAGATAATACTTCATCTTGAATTATATTATCTTTTTCATAAGCAATCTTAAAACTTTTTTCATTATTTTGACTTTTGTTTTTTAATGACTCTGTATTATTATTATTATTATTATTATTATTATTACTACTACTACTACTACTACTACTACTACTATTATTATTATTATTATTATTATTATTATTATTATTATTATTATTATTATTATTATTATTATTATTATTATTATTATTATTATTATTATTATTATTATTATTATTATTATTATTATTATTATTATTATTATTATTATTATTATTATTATTATTATTATTATTATTATTATTATTATTATTATTATTATTATTATTATTATTATTATTATTATTATTATTATTATTATTATTATTATTATTATTATTATTATTATTATTATTATTATTATTATTATTATTATTATTATTATTATTATTATTATTATCGTTATTATTATTATTATTATTATTATTATTATTATTATTATCGTTATTATAATTATTATTATTATTATTATTATTATTATTATTATTATTATTATTATTATTATTATCATTATTACTATTATTACTACTATTATTACTATCATTATCATTATCATTATTATTGTTACTGTTGTTTTTGTTATAGTCGTTATTCCTTATATCATTTTCCGAATCTATCCAATTAATAATTCTTTCTAAATCATTACTTTTTTTATTATATTCTTTGTTTGATTCATTATCCATAATTTCTAATTTATCATCATTATTAAAAGAAAATTCTGAACCTAACTCCCGTGTTATATTTTCAATTTTATTTATAATTTTGATATTTTCAATTTTATTTAAATCTTTGTTTTTCATTTGTTCATCATTGCTTTTATTACTATTATAATTACTACTATTAATTTCATCATCATCATCATTATTATTGTTAATGTTATTAATATTAGTATTGTTATCATTATTATCTAGTTTTGATGATATAGAGGTTATTAATTTTACTGAATTATTTGATATATCATTTATATTATTATTATTATTATTATTATTATTATTATTATTATTATTATTATTATTATTATTATTATTATTATTATTATTATTATTATTATTATTATTATTATTATTATTATTATTATTATTATTATTATTATTATTATTATTATTATTATTATTATTATTATTATTATTATTATTATTATTATTATTATTATTATTATTTTTATTATTATTTAACGAATTTTTTGAACTAATTCCAAAAATATCATCAAAACTTCTTTGATTCGAATCACTATTTTCATTTTTATATTCATTTATATTTCTTTCAGTATCATATGATTTATCATCAACAAACTTTTTACATTTATTAATAAAATGTGTCATTTCATCTTTTTTATTATTTAACCGTTTCATAAGAATTTCAATATCTTTCTTATTTTTTTCTTTCTCTTTTAAATTAACAATAATTTTATCATTTATTTTTTGTTTTATTTTATCCAATTCCATAAGATACTGACTTTTAGTAAAGTTTATCTTCCTTCCAGATTTATATTGTATACACTCATTATCACATTTTATAAGTTCATCATTTAAAATCTCCAAATTTTCATTTAACTTTTGGATATTTTTTTGCTTTCCCTTAATCATAGTGTAGATTTCTTGGCATTCTGATTCTATTTTATTTTTTTCTATATTCATTCGTTCCTGAATTTCATCTACAATACATATACTCACTTGTTTATTTTGATTATTGAATCTTTTCTCAGGTGAATTGAATTTATTATTTGATATGTCATTAAAAATTCGTTTCATTTGAAGTGTTTGCTTTTTTAAGAGTTCATCTCTGTTATTAATATAAAGTTTCAATTCCTTTTCTTTTAACTTAAATTGTTTTAATTGTTGTGCTGATCGTATTAACGTTTCCTGTAAATTCTTGATCTCTGAATGAATTTTGATCACTTTTTCCTTGTTACTATTAATAATAACCATTTTACTGGCTTTTTCTTTTTCTAATTCTCGTTTTAATGAATTCAATTGTTCATTTGCAGCTAAGATCTCATTTTGTTTTTTGCAAGATTCATCTATTAATTGAGCTCTTTGCTCTATTAATATTTCATATTCTTCTAACCATTCTTTTCGTTTTTTATTTAATTGATGATTTTCATGCTTTATACTTTCAATAGTTGATTCTAAAGTTTTATTTTCCATAATCATTTTATCCAAATTAATATTCAAATTTTTATTTTCTTTTTTTAATTTATTGGCAATGGCATTAGCTTTTTCGCGATCGTTTGCCAATTTTTCAATATTATCATTATTTTCTTTTTTTTCTTCCATAATTTTTTCTAATATATTTTTTGTTTTAATTTTTTCATTAATTAATTTATCAATTGTTGATTTATCACTCTTTTTTTCATCAATTAATTTTTCAAATGTGGATCTTAATTTTAATTCATTTTCTGCGAATTTTTTTATTATTTTTTTATCTTTATGACTATCTTTTATTATATTTTCCATATTTTTATTGAGTATTTCTCTATCTCTAATTAATTCTTCAAAATCACGACATATTTTTTGTTTATCTTCAATAGATTTATTTAAATTATTTTTCAATAATTTATTTTCTTTAATAATATTTTCAGAAGAAGTAATTATATTTGTACTTTCCTCTTTTATTGTTTTTAATTCTTTTTCTAAATCACTATTAATTTGTTCTAAATTTTCATATTCTTTTTTAAAATTTGAGATTTCATTAATCAAACCATTATTAATATTATTTAATTTCTCATTTTCCATTGCTTGTTGATTTAATTTATCTTTAAATTCATTATTAATTTTCGATACATTTTTTTCATTAATTTTTAATTTATTTAATTCCTTTTTTTATTTTTAATAATATAAATATTTATAAAATATTTTAATATACGTAAAATTAATAATATCAATAATAATAATAATAATAATAATAATAATAATAATAATAATAATAATTAATCATTATGTTAATATATATATATATATATATATATATATATATAATGATAAGGATGGTAATTTTAAAAAAATTTAATTATCAATATTAAAATTTTTACCTTTACTATTTTACTATTTTCTTCAGTAAGAACGTTAATATCGTTTTGCAATCTTTCGGTTTCTTTCTTTAAATTATTATTAAATATTTGTAACTTTTTAGTTTTATTTTTATATTCTTCTACTTTTTTCTTTAAACTTTTATTATCATTAATATTACTAGAAAGATCTTGCTGTAATAGAGTTATCTTTTCTTGTACATCTAAAAGCGCTTGCTTAAATTTATTTTCATTTTCACATTTATTATTATAAAGGACTCCTTTTAAATTCTCATTTTCATTATTAGTCTCATTTAGATCCTTTTTTAATTTGTTAATAGTATTGTAATTTATATTAATTTTCTTTTTCATTTCACAATTTTCATTATAATAATTTTCAATGTCTTTATTAAGCTTCTCATTATAATTATAGCATGCATTTAATTCTTCCTTTATTTTCATTTGAGAATTATAATTATTTTCTAAATCATTTTTTAATTTCGTATTATTCTCATAACATTTATTTAATTCTTCCTTTAATTCACTAATTATTAATGATTTTTCATCTATTTCTTTCTTTAATTTTTCATTTAATGAATGGCATATTTTTATTTCACTTTTATCTTGATCACTTATAACTTTAAATTCATTTATATTTTTTACTAATTTATCATTTTCTTTTTGAATTCGATCAATATTTTTTGAAAATTCTTTTGATATTTTTTCTTCTTCACTTAAATTATTTTTCAGTTTATTAATAGTATCATGACTTTCTCGTATATCTTGTTGTAAACCATTATTAATAATATCATATTCAGATAGTTCTTTCGAAAGTTTTTCTATTTGTTCCTTTAAATTCTCAATAATACTTTCTTTTTCTGAAATATTTTTCCAACTTTCTTCTATTTTTTCTTTATATCGATCAGTATTTAATTTATAATCCTTATTATTAAGTTCCTGTAATGACGTAATATTTTTTAGATTTTCATTTTCCAATACTAAATTATCTAATGCTTTTTTCATTGAAATTATTTGTTGATTTAATTTATCATTAGTAGATTTTTCCTTTTCCAATTGATCTTCCTTTATTTTTAGTTCCTTTCTAACAGATTCAAATTCTTTTTGTTTTTTTTTTTCAAAAATTTCTTTATTTTTTTCTTCTTTATTATTATTATTATTATTAGTTTTAAGATTCATGTTTTCATTTTTTAATAGTTTAATTAATTCATTATTCTTAGAAGCATTACATTTGAGGTCATCAATGATTCTCGTTAAACGATTTGATGTTTTCTTCTCAAGTTCATTACTATTCTGTACAATTATTAATTGATTTTTTGTATCATTTAATTCTTTTATTTTTTCGCTAATATCTTTTTGTAATTTATTATATTCTATATTTTTATTCTTAAGTATTTCTTCCAAATGTTGATAATCTATTTTTATTTTTTCGATATCTTTATTATTATCTGTCTCATATCCTTTACCTTTCAATCGGATGATCTCCTCTTCAAATTTATTTTTTAGTTCTAACCATTTATTAGAATCCTTTAAATATTTAGTTTGCCATTTTTTAATTTCTTCATCTTTTATTTTTACTACTGCTTTATATTTCTTTTCTTCTAATTTTAAACGTAATGAATAATCATTTATTTCTCTTTGATAACTACTTTCTAATTGCTGATGCTGAGATTGTAATTTTCTGTAAATATGTTCTAGCCGTATATATTTATTTTTTTCTATTTCAATATCAGTAATGTGATCATTATCAAGATATTTCTTTTTTTAGAATGAAAAATAAAAAACATAAAAAAAAAAAAAAAAAAAAACATATAACATAATATGAAAAAAAATATATATATATATATGATTAATATTATATATTAAAATATGAAAAAATATGAAAATTCTTTCATTATTAAACCAACTATATAATTTATTTTAATAATAATAATAATAGCCATTATTGTTATACCTTTAAATTTATATCGTCATAACTCATTATAAATATTAATATTCTATTTTTTTTATTTTTTTATATTATTTTAATGATTGTTAAATATATATATCTGTTAATTAAATTACTATATTTTTATGTATATTTAATTATATTATCGATTAAGTGTTTTAAAAATTATATATTATTATACAATTATTGTATATTATAGTGCTATACAAATATTTATTTTTTAATATAATATTCTAAATATAATTATGAAGTTTTGTTATGCATTATATATAATTTTTTATCTATGTTTCATTTTAGATTAATAAAATTTTAAAATAATAATTGTTTTTAAAAAAAAATTTTTTTTTATTTCGTATAAAAATTCTTTTAAAGCAATAAAAATAATTATTATTTTAACTTTTAAAATGAAAAACTTAAATATATTTATTATCTCTAAATAGTTTAATACTTTACTTTTTGTTTTGATAGTGATCCTAACGAATAAAAAATTATAAATAATAAATTTTATTTTTTTCTTTTTTTTTTTTTTTTTTTGAAAAGTGTTTATTATTTTAATATATTATTATAATAATTCAATTAAACATACAATTGAATAATAAGTAAATTAAAAAAAAATTATTTTAATAATAAAATTCATAAAATATTTATAAATAAATTAAACATAATTAATATATATATTTTTATTTTTAAAATAAAATGTTACTTTATCAAATTAGTATATTTTTATCAACTTTTTATATAAATAATGAACCCTGAGATATATATATTTTTTATTTTTCATTTTAATATGTTTTTATTTATTTATTTATTTATTTAAAAAATCCTTTCTCTTAATTTCTAGTTTTGAATAATCTGTTAATTTTTAAATTTTTCATTTTCCATTTTTGAACTTTATACATACTTATAAAACTTTTTTCTTTGTTCTTTAATTGTATCCAGTTTTTCTTTATTCTTATTCTTTCTATAATTTATTAATTTTTATTCTTTCATCCCTTCTACAATAATTATCAATAACTTCATTAACTTCATTATCTTCATGCATTATTTTTAGTTTAAATTTATGAATTTTTCTTCTTCAGACTCTTAAGCTTTTTATTATTCATATTGGTTTCGGCATTCATTTATTTTTGGCTTCACTTGATCATATGTTTTTAATTTCAATATACTTCCAATACTTTTATTTATTTTTGCTTTTTCTTTATTTTTTTTTCTAATAATGATTTATTTATAAAAATATTAATTTATTTTTTGAATTTTAATATATATAACAAAATAACTTTTTGATTAATAATTTTTATTTTAATCAATAAATAATATATAAAATAGATATTAAACTTAAAACCTTATTATATGATGAATAACATAATATAATAGTAATTTAAATAAATAAAAATTTTATATAAGATAAAAAGATTAACTATAATATATTATCTATTATAAAAATGAATATATCAGAATAATTTATTTAAAAGAAGAAGAAATTGTTTCCATTTCTATTTAATTATTATATATATAAATTAAGAGAATAAACGCCTATATAATTACCTTTATAAAAAATTAATTCCTAATCATATGTTACCACTTATTCTATTAATTTTATATAAAAGTTATTTATTATATATAAATCTAATGTGAATAACAATAACATCAACTCAACAATAGTAGCAATTGCAACAAAGAAAAAAGGTTTGATAATATAAATTTGTACAATTAAAAATTTAAATATGAATAAAATAAAATATGATATCCAACATTTCAATATTCCTATTCAATGAGTTAGTCGAAGTATCAAATTATATAATTATTATAAACTAATATTTATGTATTTATGTATATAATTATTTCTTATTTATTGATAAATATTTAAGCATTATATATGATTATTTTATATAAAAATAATAAATAACATAAAAATTTTATTTAGAATTTTCAGGGAAAAAATAATATTAACTGATCGCTGATCTTTTAACATGTTTGTTGATACAAATATATATTTAAATTAATATTATTATATCCTTTTCAATATTTAGATATATTAATAATAATCATTATTTTTTTTTTCTAAAGTCTACTTAATTATAATTTTCAATATTACAATTATTATTAATATTATTTCTTTTTATGATTATTTTTGGATATTTAATATGTATTAAATATTAATATAATATTATGAATATAAATCAAGTTAAAATAGATAAATAAATAAATAAAATTTTAATTTCATGATATATTATATAATGAATATTTTTATATGCTAAATAATATTATATAATAAAAAGTGTATTGTTTATTGTATTCTCTAAAATTTATAAAGATTAAATTATTTATTTGTAGCACTAATATCAATATAATTAATGATAATTTAAATGTAACGATTGATAATTATAAATGCACTTCAGCTCTGGCTAAAACTAAAAAAACATTTTTAGCATTACCATCATTCTTTAATTAACTTAAAGTAATAATTGAATTACCTTTAGCTAGCTTGGTTAATAACGTTTTTGGTATAGTAAATTTAACAACAATTATTATTATAACCAATTAATACTTGCAAGTTTTAAGAGAATTCGTAACAATTAATTTGATAACATTACTTTAGTTATGCTCATAAAACTTTTTTAAAAAAAAAAAAAAATAGAAAAGAAAAATTAGATAACAATTAATATAAGAAAAATACTTAAAACATAAAATATATATTCATAAAATATTTTTTAATAAACTTTTAGATAATAATAAAATTTTAAATATGAGTAAAATGATAATTAGTTACTATTTACAAATTCATTTATTCAAATATTTATTAATATTATTTTTTTTTTAAAAGTTATATTTTAATTTATTTTTTTAAATATACTTCTATTAAATATACGATTAATCAATAAATTACATACTAATAGTGAATATAAATCATTTATTACTATAATATTTTTTAAAACTTTTATTTTTATATAAAATTATTATTTAATAATATAAGATTAAATGTATTTAAATTGTACATTATTACTAACAAATTTTATATATTAACTCACTTTTTTATAAATTTATTATCTTGAATGAATAAATTTTGTTAAGTATTTTAATTCAATACTATATTAACAAAAAATAATTTATTAAATAATTAATATTTTAATGACATTTTAATCATAAATAATAATAATTATTTTTACTATTATAATAATATTAAATTATAATAAAAAAAAATGATAATAATAAATATTTATTACTATCAAAAAAAATTCATTTTATAATTTATTGATTTAATTTTTTATGGGGTACATTATTAATATTTATATAATATTATCTAATTAGTATTAAATTTAAACTTTTAAATTTTTTTAAATATATTATTTATTTTATATACATACTATATTTAAAAAAAATATATGAAAGATTTACCAAAAACTGTTATCAAGTTCTTAAATCTTTTATTTTTTCCTACATTAAAATGTATACACAAAGAATTATTTTTAAGTAACTCAACATATACGTATTTTTATGAATTGAACTATTATTATCTAATTCTCAATTTATTGTGATTTACTATAAAAATCATTATTATGAAACAAAATTAAATTTCTTTTAAAAGAATTAACTATTTGAATTGTATCAATTTCTTTGATTTATATTTTCTAATTTTTTTACTTTTTTTTTAAAAAAATTCAAATATATACGTATTTTTTAATAATTTTATTATTTTAATTATTTTATTTGTTAATGAAAAAATATGAATCATTAAAGCTTTCCTATATATAAAATTTATTTAATAAAAACAAATTTTTTTGAGAATTATATTATCAATTAATATTATAATTAAAATTGTACTAATAAAAAAAATATTTAATAAATCTTTAATTATTTTAAGAATCATTTTATTATTTTATATAATATTTTTATTAAATAAAAAAAAAATATATTTAATAGATATTTTAAAGAAAAATAATTATAATTAAAAATTAAAAATAAATGTAAATAATAAAATTTAATTAGCTAAAAAATTTTTTAATTCATTTATTATAAAATTACACTTATTCTATTAAATTATCTTTTTAAGACTTTATATTTTTAAATTAATGATATATTGTCATATTTAAAATTATTATAACAATGAATTTTATCATAAAGTAATATCTTTTATGTATAACATGTACAATATTATATTTTGGCCATGCTAATTAAAAAATAAATAATTCATATTTTATTTTGAATGGCATAAGAATTTTAATTAATTTAAAAAGTATAAAAAGAACAAAAAAGATTTCGAATTTTTTTTAAAAAATAAATCAATTTAATATTCGAAAATTTAGATAAAAAGCTTTCAATATACATTAGTTTTTTAATATTATATAAAAATATTTAAAGTTAAATTTTGTTTAAATTTTTGAATATTAAATTTTTTAAAAAAAAATATATATATATATATTTAAATTAAATTTAAATATTAAAACTTTAATTTTTTTTTTTATTATGTTGTCACTTTAACCAAAAATAAAAATAGTTTCACTTTAAAAAAGTATTATGATAATGTCATTATTTCATGGAAAGATGGTTTACAATTCCTAGTGATATTCAAAAATTTATTTAATAGAGCTTACATCAATGATAATGATTGAAAGGTTGGTTTCCATGCAAGAAGATTCGATGCTATCAGAAAGACAAATCACTTTCTATGATAATGTTCTCAATCTCGAATGGGAAGTTCGTTACACTATGTTTAATGGCACTGATGAATAAAATAATTGTGAAACTAATTATATTTAAAAATTCTTCAATTATTAGTATATAATAAATTTAAAAAAAAAAAAAAAAAAAAAAAAAAAAAAGGAAAAAAAAAATTCACTATTTAAAGAAAATTTTAATAATAAATATCATATATAATATAATATACGCTTTATATAAAGGATTAATGAAAAAAGTGTTAACTTATTTTAATATAATTCTTTTTAATATTTAATTTTTTTTTTATTTTTCTAAAATTATTTATTAATAATATAAATATTTAGTTTAGTAAAGTAATTAAAAGTAATTGAAATTTTGAACACACTTTAAAAATAATATAAGCATTTTAATATAATAAAAGTTAATACTTATTTAAAAATTTTAATATATTAAATTTTCACTTTTATAATATAACATTTAATATCAGTTTTATTTATTTATTTATTTATTTATTTAAGCATTTAAGCATTTTAATAGTTAATAAAAGTTAATACTTATTTAAAAATTTTAATATATTAATTTTTCACTTCTATAATATAACATTTAATATCAATTATATTTATTTATTTATTTATTTTTGTATCATATATGTGTATGTATATGAAAATGAAGAATGTAAATTGTACATGTCTTTATTTATTCTATTTAATAAGTTTGAATATTATTAATTTAACACACTATGTATGTATCAATATGACAGAAAATTGAATAATTTTAGATTTTATTATTAAAAGTCAAAGGTTATCCTTTTTAAATATAAAAATAGTTTTATCACCAATAATTGCATCAAATGTATTCTCATCATTCCATCGTTGACAAATAGTATGGTAAAGGTTGAGGAGATTTGCTGATTTCAGTTGCTTTAATAACTCTTTAAAGTATCCCTTGTTAATACAAGCATTTTTTATTAATTCTTCGTGTTTCTCTATCCATTCTTCACCAGATGATGAACCAAATGATGAACAACTTTCTCCAAAAGAAGAAGAATCGTTTTTAATTGTAGTAACTTCAGTGGTTGATGAAATTATTTTTGGTTCAGATAAAATCTTTTCATTTGATACACTATATTTATGAAGAGTTTCTACTGTATAGATAATAGACATTGTTGAACCACAAAATTGATTATTAAACTGATTTTTATAATATAATGTATTATGAGGATTTAATATTATATATCTATTATATTTATTATTATTATAGGTATTATAAGAAAAAATATCAATTAAATTTGAAGCATCTACTGATTCTCCATTAATAATATTTAAATCAGTATTTATATAGATATAAGATGTAATGGGTGATAATGATAGATTTGTATTTCTTACAAAAAAATCCAATGGAATTACTGATGCTGAAATAGACAATAAGTTTATCATAACAGTAGTATCTGTATTATTTTCATATATTTTATGAGGTTGTCGAGTTTCCCCTACACCTTGAAGAATTTGATAGAAAACATAGTTACGTTTATTACTCATTTTTGTTTTCTTCTTTTAGATTTTTACTAATAAAATCTAGAATGAAAAATATATACAATAAAGATTTTATATAAAATAAAAATATTAAAATATAAAAATAAATTAATATTTCTTTTTAATAAAATATATGTATTTAAAAATAATTTATTTTACATATATATTTATAAATTTTATAATTTTTTTAATAAATAAAATTTACATAAAATGTATTATACATTTTATAAAAAAAAATTATATTTATATAATTTTTTTTGTAGACTGCATAAACTTAAATGCTATATATATTTTTATCTATATGCTTTTTTAAAAAAAAAAAATAAATAAATAAAGGGTTATGTTATTTTTACAAATCTAGTGCATTTATCAATGTGGTATATTTTGTATGTGGCTTGTTTTTAATTAATAAATAAATAATAAATATTATATATATATATATATAATTTATTAATATTCAATTATAAAAATAATTTTTTATAATTCTTTTTTAATAGAATATATTGTTATTTCTTTTGAAATAATATTTAATAATATTTAATTGAAAAAATATATTATTATTTCAAAAGAAATAATAATATATTCAATTAAAAAAGAATTATAAAAAATTATTTTTATTATATTTTTTTTTTTTTTTTTTTTTTAACGATCGTAGCAGGATTTCTCCCCAGCTGCACATCTGTAGACACACAATGGTTTATTACTAGAACCCTTATCTAACTTCCTACTTAGTAGGTGGTCCCGTCCCTGCTGGACTGCCTTACAGTTACTCTGCATTGGCGCTCCTTACCCAAGTATAATTACTGCTTGTCATTATAAAAAATTATTTTTATAATTGAATATCAATAAATTATATAAAAAAAAAAAAAAAAAAAGAATATTTATTTATTATTTATTTAATTATTTTTTATTTAATTATTATTAATTAAATTATTATTTATTTAATAATTATTTATTAAATTATTAAAAAACAAGCCACATACCAAAATACGCCGCATTGTGAAATGCACGATTGCGTAAAGGGGTGGGGCATTTCGCCAAATTGCATTTCGCCAGGTTGCGTTTCGCCAAATTGTGAATTATTAAATAAATAAATAAATAAAATATTATTATTTTAAAAATATATTTATATAATTAAAATATTGTTATAATATTATTTTTTTACAAAATATTAAAATATATCTTTATAATTAAATATATTTTTATAATTAAATATTATAAATTATTATTTTATTACTATTTTACGAAATATTAAAATATATAATAATAATTTTTTTTAATAGTAAAAATTATTTTAAAAAGAGAATAAATGAATAAATACAATAATCATTAAAGTATTTTTAATCTTTATTAGATTAGATTAGCTTAAGAACATTAAAATATATTTTTATGATAAAATTTTATTATTTTAAAAATATATTTTTATAATTAAAGTATTGTTATAATATTATTTTTTTACAAAATATTAAAATATATCTTTATAATTAAATTTATTTTTATAATTAAATATTATTAATAATTATTTTATTTTAAAAAATATCTATAATTAATTATAAAATATAATAAAAACAAGTTTAAAAAAATTATTTTGAATTTTTATTTATTTATTCATTCATTTACTTATATCAATAAGCCATTTGTCGAAATGCAACTTGGGGAAATGCAACATTTTAATAATACGCCACTTGGCGAAATGCAATCTGGGGAAATGCAACTCTCCCTGCGAAAAGCACTATTTTTTTTTTTTTTTTTTTTTTTTTTTTTAATTTCCGGTGTGTACCGCCCTAACCAGTAACAAAGAATATGATAAATGTTATTAAGAGGCAGTCTTGGAGAAAGAACTTTAAAAGAAATTGCAAATCCACATTTAACAGCGAATAAAATAAAGACATTTTTTGAAAACATTTATATGGGAATAAATTGAGCAGAAAAAATGTCATCATTAAGAAAATAAATAATATAAAGTATAGAGATACTGAAAGTATTTATATATTCCAAAATCAGTTAAATACAAAATTCGAAGACCTTGAAAAATTAAATATAAAGAACTAGCGATGTAGAAAAAGCTATCATACTTTTCAAATCCTTACCTGAAAAAGCATGGATATACTAATATTAGAATTAAAAAGAATTGGACAAAATGTAAAGGTTATGTAGAAGATATTATTGAAAGTATTAAATTAGTCAAATGGAATGCAACCTTTGGAGGATTAAATAATATATTTAATATACAAAATGAATATTATAGTTAACCAAGGAATAATATACCACAAAATAATAAAAATTTAATAATAGAAAAAATAATCATTATAATAAATAATAATAATCATCAAAACTTACTATATTCATATTTTTAGTATTATATCTATATTATTAATTATTTCTATTATTGTGTTTATTAAATTGATTATTGATAAACATTAATACCAAGACAATTCTTCTATAGAATCATATATAAATTAATATATTAATTAATTAATATTAATTAATTTTATAAATTTCTTGAATTTATAATTATTATTTATTTATATATTAAAAGAAAAAAAAAATAGTACAGAAAACAACGGAATTTTGGAATTTACTCATGATTAATTTATAATTCATTTGTTTTTTCTAAAAAAAAAAAAAAGAAAAAAAGTATTAATTAAAATAAAAATAAACAAATAAATAAATAGTAAATGTTATTTCGAATTTTCGAATTGAATGTTGATTCATATATCTTAATTTTGAATATAAAGTTTATTAAATAAATAATTATTTTTGGTCAACACAAACAAATAAATATAAAATAAAGTTTATAAGAAGTATTTAACTAATGGAGACAAATAATAACATACGGAGAAATTATTAATATCATATTTAGAAAAACATATGGATTTTACATTTGTTACAAATCATATAAATTGATTGTAACTATATTTTTTCTATAAAATAACAATAATAATAAATAAATAATATACTGTTAAAATACAAAGTTTAATTTTAATTATTTACTTTCATATATACTTATTTATGTTATATAAATTATTTGTTATTTATAAATAATGTATTTTTTGATTCATGAAATATATAATGTGGTTTGATCCACATGGTACATGTTAAATCCTTTACCAAAATTATGTACTGCTCATATACTTATAATCTATCTATTTTTTGTAATTAATTAACAAAGAGACTTAATAAAACTAATTTCAATTGAACAATTCATTTCTAAAAGAAATAAACAAATAATATTATATATTTATATTAAAAATTTTTTTATATTAATAAAAATAGCGGTCAACAATTTATATGAATTAAAATATTTCAAAATTAATGATAATTTACTAATATATAAATATGATATAAAACGGAAATAAAAATTTTAATTATTAATAAATTATTTTATTAATAATTACATAAAAATAAATTATTTTATTAATAATTACATAAAAATAAATTAATAAATCATTTGCAACTACGTGACATAAATTAAATATGATTAAAAATAATGTGATAAAACTAAAATTATGACATAAAATTATGTAAGAACATAAAAATTGATGTAAACATAAAATTTATGTAATAAATTTTATGTTACCTTTAAAATTGAAATAATTTATAAATTTCTTTTTATTATTTTTTTTATAAATAATTATTATTTTATATTAATATTTTACATTTTATTAATTATAGTAAATTTCTAATATTATTATTATTTTACGAATAATACTTATTTTTAATATTTTACTTTAATATATATTTTATTTTATACTATTTTATTTTATACTTTTATATGAAATACTTTAAATACTTAATAGTTATCATAAAAACTAATTAATTAAATAGTTTATTATGATTTCTAAATATAAAAGCAAGAATAATTCTTTATAATTATTCTTCGCAATGTTTTATGCCAATTTACTCAATTATTTCTTTTATATTTTCAAATTAATAAATAAATACATGTATTAAATAATTTATAATTACTTTTAAATAATAAATAAATAAATTTTCATAACTAAAAACTATATAAATAAAACTTCTCCCAACAAAAAATACTGAACCTGGAGTACTTTATCAAATACATCAAGTATTTATTTGTTTCATATAATTTGTTTCAAAAATAAAACATGTAAGAATTATTAATGTTAAAGACAATAGTTATAAAGTTTTTATTTATTCAATAATATTTTTTTATAAATTTTTTTTTCATAGCTGTAATTATTGTGAACTTTAAACTTTATTTATTTATTTATTATTTATTTATTCATTTATTTATTTATTCATTTATTTATTAATTTTTTTTTTATATAAAAAAAAAGGCACAATTTATAATAAAAAAATATATATATATATTATTTGTCCAATTAGAACATAATAATATTTAAAATAGTAATATGAAAGAAAAAAAAAAAAAAAAAGGAATATTCAAAATAAGTGTATAAATAAATTCAGAAAAAAATTCATATACAATGAACCACCTCCAGATAATAAGATTTCGTTTTAAAAGGAATTCTTATTCCGGATTAGAGCTTGAATTGACTATCTGAAAGAAGTTATGGTCTTCTCCTTCAGAGGCATTAGCCATACTAGCCTTTATAAAGTTTTTTATTATTATAAAATTAATAAAATAAAAATAAAATATAGCAAAATACAAACGATAAAAAATAATTAAAATAAATAAATAAAAAAAAAAAAAAAAAAAAAAAAAAAAAAAAAAATAAATTGTATTAATTATTTATAACCTTTTTATTTTTATCGAATGTTTTTTGCTATATTTTAATTTTATTTTTATTTTAATAATTTTATAATAATAAAGATCCATTATTATTATTATTATTATTATTATTATTATTATATTATTATTATTATTATTATTATTATTATATTATTATTATTATTATTATTATTATTATAATTATTATTATTGTTGTTGTTGTTAGAATATGTGAATATGATGTTATACACTTATTTATGATTCTTAAATAAAAAAAAAAACATTAATAAAATAAGAAAATAAGAAATAAGAAATTTCTTTTACATTCAAGTTAAATAATATATTTCTTTTTAATTTTTTATATTCAAAATACTAATTATTCAAGTAACTAATTTAATAATCTATTATCAATTATTAATGAAATGTTAATTATATATAAATTTTTAATAATTTTTTAAATTAATTTTTTTTATTTATTATATATATATATTTTTTTTATTTATTAATTTTTAATTTCTTCTTTTTTTTTTTTTTTTTTTTACAATTATTATTATTATTACTTATTCATTTTATCTATAAATTTTTTTAACTTTTATTATTTTATGTTAATATAACATTATTTAATCTTTTAATAAAGATTATATTAACAATATTTATTAAAAAATACTAATTATTAATATCTATTAAAAAAGATATTAATAATTAATATATATTTATACATAATTTTTATTTTTTTTTATTTTTTTTTTTTATTTATTATTTCTTATTTTTATTGATTTTAATAAAAAATAATAAAAAAAAAAAAAAAAAAAAATCTATTAATATAATAACTATTTCAACTATTTTAAACTATTTATTTTTTATTTTTTATTTTTTTTTTACTTGATTTAATTGTAATCAAATAAAATTTCAATTGTTTAATATTTTTATCTAAGCAAGTAAACACCAATCTCCGTTTTCATATCCCCAGTTACCATCTTTATCAACAAAGTAGATTTCAGATTTACCCTTACAACATGGGTAACCTTGAGCACAGATCTTAAAATCTACTTTGCAACCACACCATTCATTGTTTACATAACCCCAATCACCATCATCATCAGTTACATAAACTCTACATCCTTTTGGACAGCAACTGTATCCCTGAGCAAGAATTTTAGCTGAACAAGTTTCTTCCTTAACTTCTTCAACTGGAGCATCCTTAATATAAACCTTAGCATATGGGAAATCAGCAGTACCACTAGTACCATCATGAATACTACCAGCTTCACCTAAAACCTTAGCTTCATGCATCTTACCAAGAACTAAACCAAGTTCTTCCCATTTTTCGAAATGGGCTGTAATATCAATAGTACCACAATCACGAGCTTCTTTACGAATACTGAAGTATTGCTTGAAAGTAACATTATCACCATCAATAGATGGACCAGTACGAGTGTTTTCATAAACAGTGTATTCAGCACCATCAATTTCGAAATCACCATATTTCTTGTTTCCAACCCAGTCACCTGGACGATATTGACTAAGCCAGTTATCAACAACATAGTATTCAACAAGTGGTTCACGAGTCCAACCATAAATACCAATGTATGAATAATCAACATCCTTAATATCTTGCTTAACTAATTTGAAGTCAGCATAAATGTGTCCAATTTCTTTGTGAGTTTTAGTACTATCGAAGGAAAGACCTGAACGACATAAGTAATCCTTAGCATTCTTGAATGAACAAGAGAATGAACCATCGGCATAGAAAGTAGCACTGTTGTCACCACTGTCTGACCATAATTCATAACCAATATCACCAATAGCACCAACCTTGTTACTAGTTTCTTTAACACTTTCACCAGTATGATCCTTAGCACTACAGAAGTCAGATGGATCAACTTCAACTGGTTCAGTAGCAACTTCAGTTGGTTGTTCAACAATTTCAGTAGTTTCAGCAACTGTTTCAGTTGGTTGTGGAACTTCTTCAACTGGAGCATCCTTAATGTAAACCTTAGCATATGGGAAATCAGCAGTACCACTAGTACCATCATGAATACTACCAGCTTCACCTAAAACCTTAGCTTCATGCATCTTACCAAGAACTAAACCAAGTTCTTCCCATTTTTCGAAATGGGCTGTAATATCAATAGTACCACAATCACGAGCTTCTTTACGAATACTGAAGTATTGCTTGAAAGTAACATTATCACCATCAATAGATGGACCAGTACGAGTGTTTTCATAAACAGTGTATTCAGCACCATCAATTTCGAAATCACCATATTTCTTATTTCCAACCCAGTCACCTGGACGATATTGACTAAGCCAGTTATCAACAACATAGAATTCAACAAGTGGTTCACGAGTCCAACCATAAATACCAATGTATGAATAATCAACATCTTGAATATCTTGCTTAACTAACTTGAAATCAGCATAAATGTGTCCAATTTCTTTGTGAGTTTTAGTACTATCGAAGGAAAGACCTGAACGACATAAGTAATCCTTAGCATTCTTGAATGAACAAGAGAATGAACCATCGGCATAGAAAGTAGCACTGTTGTCACCACTGTCTGACCATAATTCATAACCAATATCACCAATAGCACCAACCTTGTTACTAGTTTCTTTAACACTTTCACCAGTATGATCCTTAGCACTACAGAAGTCAGATGGATCAACTTCAACTGGTTCAGTAGCAGCTTCAGTTGGTTGTTCAACAATTTCAGTAGTTTCAGCAACTGTTTCAGTTGGTTGTGGAACTTCTTCAACTGGAGCATCCTTAATGTAAACCTTAGCATATGGGAAATCAGCAGTACCACTAGTACCATCATGAATACTACCAGCTTCACCTAAAACCTTAGCTTCATGCATCTTACCAAGAACTAAACCAAGTTCTTCCCATTTTTCGAAATGGGCTGTAATATCAATAGTACCACAGTCACGAGCTTCTTTACGAATACTGAAGTATTGCTTGAAAGTAACATTATCACCATCAATAGATGGACCAGTACGAGTGTTTTCATAAACAGTGTATTCAGCACCATCAATTTCGAAATCACCATATTTCTTGTTTCCAACCCAGTCACCTGGACGATATTGACTAAGCCAGTTATCAACAACATAGTATTCAACAAGTGGTTCACGAGTCCAACCATAAATACCAATGTATGAATAATCAACATCCTTAATATCTTGCTTAACTAACTTGAAGTCAGCATAAATGTGTCCAATTTCTTTGTGAGTTTTAGTACTATCGAAGGAAAGACCGGAACGACATAAGTAATCCTTAGCATTCTTGAATGAACAAGAGAATGAACCATCGGCATAGAAAGTAGCACTGTTGTCACCACTGTCTGACCATAATTCATAACCAATATCACCAATAGCACCAACCTTGTTACTAGTTTCTTTAACACTTTCACCAGTATGATCCTTAGCACTACAGAAGTCAGATGGATCAACTTCAACTGGTTCAGTAGCAACTTCAGTTGGTTGTTCAACTATTTCAGTAGTTTCAGCAACTGTTTCAGTTGGTTGTGGAACTTCTTCAACTGGAGCATCCTTAATGTAAACCTTAGCATATGGGAAATCAGCAGTACCACTAGTACCATCATGAATACTACCAGCTTCACCTAAAACCTTAGCTTCATGCATCTTACCAAGAACTAAACCAAGTTCTTCCCATTTTTCGAAATGGGCTGTAATATCAATAGTACCACAATCACGAGCTTCTTTACGAATACTGAAGTATTGCTTGAAAGTAACATTATCACCATCAATAGATGGACCAGTACGAGTGTTTTCATAAACAGTGTATTCAGCACCATCAATTTCGAAATCACCATATTTCTTATTTCCAACCCAGTCACCTGGACGATATTGACTAAGCCAGTTATCAACAACATAGAATTCAACAAGTGGTTCACGAGTCCAACCATAAATACCAATGTATGAATAATCAACATCTTGAATATCTTGCTTAACTAACTTGAAATCAGCATAAATGTGTCCAATTTCTTTGTGAGTCTTAGTACTATCGAAGGAAAGACCTGAACGACATAAGTAATCCTTAGCATTCTTGAATGAACAAGAGAATGAACCATCGGCATAGAAAGTAGCACTGTTGTCACCACTGTCTGACCATAATTCATAACCAATATCACCAATAGCACCAACCTTGTTACTAGTTTCTTTAACACTTTCACCAGTATGATCCTTAGCACTACAGAAGTCAGATGGATCAACTTCAACTGGTTCAGTAGCAGCTTCAGTT
Organism: Neocallimastix lanati (nom. inval.); assembly: GCA_016946835.1. Lineage (NCBI taxonomy): Eukaryota > Fungi > Neocallimastigomycota > Neocallimastigomycetes > Neocallimastigales > Neocallimastigaceae > Neocallimastix > Neocallimastix lanati (nom. inval.). Next base: position 535,807 of record JACVTC010000088.1, on the reverse strand, counting down.
GGTTGTTCAACTATTTCAGTAGTTTGAGCAACAGTTTCAGTTGATTCACTAACTTCTTCTTCTGATTCATTTTCTTCTTCAATTGATCCTGATACTTCTGCTTCTGATTCATCTCCATCTTCAATTACACCACTGACATCTTCAACTACATCATCTTCTTCGTCAGATGAATTAATTTCTTCTTCAACTGGAGCACCTTCAATGTAAACCTTAGCATATGGGAAATCAGCAGTACCACTAGTACCATCATGAATACTACCAGCTTCACCTAAAACCTTAGCTTCATGCATCTTACCAAGAACTAAACCAAGTTCTTCCCATTTTTCGAAATGGGCTGTAATATCAATAGTACCACAATCACGAGCTTCCTTACGAACACTGAAGTATTGCTTGAAAGTAACATTATCACCATCAATAGATGGACCAGTACGAGTGTTTTCATAAACAGTATATTCAGCACCATCAATTTCGAAATCACCATATTTCTTGTTTCCAACCCAGTCACCTGGACGGTATTGACTAAGCCAATTATCAACAACATAGAATTCAACAAGTGGTTCACGAGTCCAACCATAAATACCAATGTATGAATAATCAACATCTTGAATATCTTGCTTAACTAATTTGAAGTCAGCATAAATGTGTCCAATTTCTTTGTGAGTTTTAGTACTATCGAAGGAAAGACCGGAACGACATAAGTAATCCTTAGCATTCTTGAAAGAACAAGAGAATGAACCATCAGAATAGAAAGTAGCACTGTTATCACCACTGTCTGACCATAATTCATAACCAATATCACCAATAGCACCAACCTTGTTACTAGTTTCTTTAACACTTTCACCAGTGTGGTCTGTAGTACTACAGAAATTTTGGGCAAGAGTTGATGTTAATGATAAAACAATTGAAATTAATTGTGTGTATTTCATTTTTTTTTTTTTTTTTTTTGACTAATTTATTTATATTTTTATTTCTTAATTGTTAATTTAAGTGTTTTTTTTTTTTTTATTGTGTTATTTTTTTTTATAAATTTAATTTAAATTATTTTAATTTTTACTCTAAATTCTTATTTCTTTCTATTTTTTACTTTTAAATTTATATTTATTTTTATAGTTTTATTTTATTTTTTTTATAATTAATTTACTCTATAAATTATTCTTTTTAGCAAATATATTTTTTATATTTCCAATAAATGAAAGCTTAAAAAAAATAATAAATAGATTAATTTAGTAATTTTAAATTATTAAATAATTTAATAGTTTAATTATAAAATATATAAATTATTTTTTTAATAATTTATATTATTAATATTATTATATAAAATTACTAAATAATTTATAACACTCAAAACTTAAAGAAAAAAAAAAAAAAAAAAAAAAGATGAAATTTTTGCTATTTTATATTTATTATTATTATTATAATTATCATAATTATCATAATTATTATTAATAAGTATATTATTTTATTATTTTGGATTATTTATATACATTTAAACTTTAAAATATATTAAAATTTAATAATTTAATAGAAAAAAAATATACATGTTTTTTTTATAATAAAATAGATAATTTAATTTTTTATATCTAATATTAAGTATTAATTTATATATTATTTTAAATAAGTATTAATATGTTGTATTTTAGGATTATCTATTTAATATTATAATGAAAAAAAGAATTTACATAGATATTAAAGTAAATAAAATAATAGTAACTATAATATTAATTATAATATTAATACATTAATATATTAATATATACCTAATTTATAAAATATGCTAAAGAATTTGATATTTAAGTGGTAAACAAAATATATTTGGTATACATAAATATTTTTTATATTTAGATTAATTGGTCAATATTAACTTTTATTTGTTACACAGTAAACAATATTAATTTGGACAGAATAATAACGGTGTTAGTTTAATTAAATTATGAAACTACAGTATTCAAAATATTCATATTTAGTAATAATTGAAAATAATAAATTTTAAATTATCTTTTCAAATATTTTATATGTTATATAGATGATCCTTTTATTATTTTTTTTTTACAATCTTATACATTTTTTATAAAAATGAATATCATAGAATTGTATTTATTATAAATATAAGTATAATAAAAAAAATTATATATATATATATAAATAAATTTATTTCTTAATAATCATAAGTAACAGTATAAGATGTTGTGTATTAATAATTAAAATTTATAAATAAAAAATGTTTTAAAATAAAAAAGAAAAACAAGAAAAAAAAATGAAAGAAATATTTTAATCATTTCCTATTTGGAAACAAAAAGTTGAAATAAATTATTTGGAACAATATAAAAATTACATATTTATATAATTGAATATTTTATATAATATATACTTTATTATTAATTATAATATTATATAACAATTGAATTAATTAAATTTTCATTATAATATATAAATTAATCTTATTTCATTTTGTCTTCTTGTTATGTTTGTTTTTTTTATTTTTAATAAAGGATATTTATATTAATTATTAAATTTCTTAAACTTATTTCTAATATTAAATTAATAGATTATTAATAATATATTAATTAATTATAAATAATAAAATAAATATCTTTAGAACTTATTGTGGTAATCTTCTTTTTTATTAATTTAGATAATAAACTTTTTTTGAATTTAAATTATAACTAAATGAAAAAAGAATTTAATATATAATTTAAATTATTTAAAATTAATTAATAACCATAATATTATATCAAAGAAATTAATATTGTATATATTTTTAATCTAATTAAATAAGTTTTATGATTTTAATATTATAATTTCATTTTATAATCATAAGAATATTTACTAATTAAACTTTTATTCCAATTAATATATTATTTTTATTTTATTCTTATTTCACAATATAATATATTTTTATTATGTTTTTTTTTTTTTTTTTTTTGATATATTCTCATTCTATTTTTTAAAAAATAATTATTATACCCTGTGAAATTTTTATATTATTTTTATCATTGTAACTGAATAGGCTTAAGAAAAATTTTTATAATTGTATTCCCTAATAATTAATTAGATGATAAATCTATAATTAATTAGGAAAATAGTATGAAAATATTTAATAAAAAAAGTATAAGCTTTAATTATAATTTACAAAAATCTTATAAATTTCTTTTACTTAATAAAAAAAGTATAAGCTTTAATTATAATTTACAAAAATCTTATAAATTTCTTTTACTAAGTGGTTGATTACTTTTTATTTCTATTAATTATGATGTTATCTTAAATAATTGAATTGAAATATAATACATATAATATAATAACAATAATAATATTTTTGAGAAGGAATTTAAATGAATAGTATATCAAATTTGTAATGAATTAGTTCTTTACATATGCAATTAAATAAATTATGAAAAAGGTTTATAGAAATTTCATATTGTAAATTATCTTTTTTTTTTTTAATTTTTATAATTTTATTATTATATTATTTTATTGTTAATTACATTAATACTTTAAATATTTATTATATTTGTAATTTGTATAACATATGATGTTAATCTCATAATAGATATTATACTTTTTTTTTTTTTTTTGAAAATTGATTATATTTATATAAATAAATGACTTTTTCATTTTTTTTATATTAAAAATACATAATATTATATATATGTATATATATACTTTTCAATTAAATCAATTAAATCAGTGGGTTAATAATTAATAAATTAATTATTAATATTTAAAGTTTATCCCACCATAGAATTTTTATTATTAAAAATAAATACCAATAATAATTAAAAAAATAGAACTTGACAATCAAAATAAAAAAAAATTATATTAATTCATAGAAATTACAATAATAAATATTTATTATAAAAATTATAACTTTATTAAATTATTCTAATAATAATAATTAAATAAATAAATAATTATTATTTTTATCTATTTCTTAAAAAAAAATAATTTATTACAATTACAAAAAGTTATTACTGTTTAAAATTATTAATAATTATAAAAATTTATAAATTAAAGCTGTTAAATATTAAACTGTCACAAAAGAAAATATAAATACAAATATATAAATACATTAATAATACGTATATGTTATAAGCCAAAAAAAATATAGCAGTTATTTTATTTTTTTTTTTTTTTTTTTAATTTTTAATACTAATTATTAGTTAATAACATTGAATAAATTATGAACAAATTGTTAGTTTAATTATAAAAAAAAATTTTAATAAATTATCAAAAAAAAAATTATTGATATTAAATTTTTTATTTAATATTATTAATTCAAAGAAATAATATTAATAAAAACTGTTTTTTGTTATTTATTTCATTTTTCCTTCAATCGTTAAAAATTACATTAGAGGTATAATCTTTATTTTTATAATAACAGTATTAATTATTCTATCTTTTATTTTTAAAATAAAATAATATTAATTTTTATTCTAAAATCTAATAATAATAGTAATAATAAATAATGCCATAATTTAATTTTTCTATCAATAGTTTCTAAAAAAAAAAAAAAAAAAAAAAAAAAAAAAATTTTAAGCATTTATTTATTAGTATATATGTTAATATATTGATTTAAAGAAATTCTTTAAATACTTAATAAAAATATTATTATGCATAGTAATATTCTATAAGTAAAAATAGCATAAAAAATTTTATTGGATTATACTATTTACTTTGTAATAAAGAATACTATTATTCAAGTTGATTTAAAAAAATAATAATAATATAAAAATAAAAATAAATAATAATCAAATAATAATTATAAAAATATTATATAAATAAAATATTTTTATAATTGTTATTTGTTAGATAATTTGAAGAAAAAAAATAATTATTAGTAATATTTTATTAGTGTAAAAAAGTTTTATATAATATATATATATTTATTTCTTTTTTTATCCAAAATATTATTTTTATTTTTTATATATTTATAATTACTGTCAAATAATACAAAAATAAAAAATGGATAATAGAGTTCTCAGTTTTTTCTTTTTTTTTTTTTTTTAATAAACCTTTCAAAAGAAAACAAATTAAATTATTAAGATATTCAACTATTTTTGTTCAGTTGACTAAAATAAAAAAAGGAATATATAATTATTATTTTTAAAATACAATTATACTTTCATATTTAACAGTCTATTTTACAAATAATAATTTTTATACTAAATATTATTATTATCAAATTTCATATACAAAAACTTTTTTATGAATGTGACGTATTGACATAAATAAATGAATAAAAAAATAAAAAATACTAAAATAGATAAAAAAAAAAAATTAAAAAAAAATAAATAAAAAATAAATTGATAATTATATATTATTTTCACAAAAAATAATACTTTAATTATTTAATAAGTTATTCTTATTAATATGTGTTATAAAATAAAAAAAAAAAAAAAAAATTAAAAAAAATAAATAAAAAATAAATTGATAATTATATATTATTTTCACAAAAAATAATACTATAATTATTTAATAAGTTATTCTTATTAATATGTGTTATTAAAGTAAAAAAAAAAAAAAAAAGTATATTAATATTATTTTTACGAATTTATTCCTTTTTTTTTTATTATTATTATATATTTAAAATATAATTATTATTTTTTTTTAATTACATATAAATTATGTTTATTTTTTTTTTTTATTTATTTAATTATTTAATTATTTATATATTTATTTATGATTGCATAGAATATATTAAAATATTTATAAGCCACAAATGCACTACATCTAAAAATTAATAGTAATGGAATGTTCCATTTCAAATGTGGCTTTTAAATAGAATTTTAATTCTTAATTAATCCTCTTTTTTCTTTTTTTAATAATTATAAGAAAATAAATAAATAAATAAAATATTTTTTTAAATATTATTAAATATTATTTTAACAAAAAGTATTAAAATATTTTTTTAAAATTAAATATTATTTTTTTATTATTATAACAAAAAAATGTTAAAATATACTTTTAAAATTAAATATTATTATATATATTGTAACTAAAGATATTAAAATACTTTTTTAATTAAATATTATTAAATTCAAGAGCATTTCGCAATATGGCTTGTTTTTGTATGTGGCTTGTTTTCAATAATTAAATAAATAATAAATAAATAAATAGTAAATATTCTTTTTTTTATATATAATTTATTTATATATAATTATTTTATTATTATTTTATTATTTGTTTTTTTTTTTTTAATATTTAAATATTTACTTTGAAAAAATAAATAATATCAATATTAATAATATTTATTTTTTTTTTTTTTAATATTTAAATAACGTCAATATTGATATTATTTTATTTAATTATTCATAATAATTTTCAATTGTTGAAATGCAACCTGGTGAAATGTAACATTATAATAATACGTCACTTGGCGAAATGCCCCATTATAAATGTTTAGGGATTAGGATTATTAGTTATGATAATTAAAACAGAGATCCTGTATTTCACAATGTGGCTTATAATATTTTAAAATAAAGCCATGCATTTTTAAGATATTCAATACAATAAAATAAATATATAATATATTTTTCAATTAAATATTATTAAATAACTATTTCAAAAGAAATATTAAAATAAACTTTAAAAACCCGTTTATTTTTTATATTTTTTTTTTTTTGAATTGTTTGGTTACTACATACTGCTCACTCCCAACTAATCTCGACAAATCTACGCAGCTCCACTGCGTTCCGTGCTTGATTTTCTCGCTTGTTTCCGTGAGCAGTATTGAGTAACGGTTCTTCTGGGGTTTTTAAAGTTTATTTGCATATAGTTTTTGCATAGTTTTTGTATAAAACCATACCATTTTGACACTTATTGATATAGGCTTCCGAAAATATTAAATTATCAACACATAGTTTTGAACATATATTTGTCATAAAAACCTGTATGTTTATTTTAATAATTGGAAGCCTATATCAAATATGATCAAAAATAGCAATGATTATATATAAATGATATAGTTTTGAAAGTTCAATTAACGATACAGCTTTGATATTCAATTAACAAATATAGCTAAGTTGTTTAATAAATCATATAACTTTTATAATTAATTTGAACAATATAGTTATTATGTTTATATAAACTATATAGTTTTATAGTTAATATTAGCAATATATGCGTATGTTTATCAATTAACAACATAGCTTTTTTGAACATTAATAACAATAATATAAGCATATATTGCTAATATATGTATATTTATGCTATGATTATGCTAAACCTATGCATATATATTTTATTTATTTTTTTATTTTATTTATTTTTTTATTTTATTTATTTTTTTTTTTTTTATTTTATTTTTATTTTTATTTTATTTTTTTATTTTTATTTTTGATGAAAATGGTATAGTTTTTAGCATAGTTTTAGCATCAAACACCTATGTTGTTCATCTATTAATATGGGCTTCCAAATAAAGACATATTGTATTTGTATGCCAAATCTATGCATTTTATGTTCAAAAACATAGTCATTTTTGCAGAATGTTTATATATATATATATTAGCAAAATGTGTTGTAATATGGCATACAAATACAATCATTCAACATTAATATATTCTATTAAAAAAGAATTATAAAAAATTATTTTTTTATATAAAAAAGAATATTTATTATATATTTAATTATTATTTATTTAATTATTAAAAACAAGCCACATACGAAACACACCATATTGAGAAATGGGGGGTGTGTCATTTCGAAAATATTTATTACATAAATTTGTATTATGTTGTTGTGCATTTCGGAAAACATGGCGTATTATAATGTAATATATAAATAAATGAATAAATAAATTATAAATGAATAAATAAATTTTTAAATGATAAAAATAATTAAGACTCACGTTTATTATGACTAAAAAAATTTTTTTTAGAAAATTAAATAAAAAAAAATATACATATATAATTACTAAAATAACATTTGTCTTTTAATTATTATATTTTATTATAGTAAATAAAAAAATTTAAATGAAAAGTAAATTATTTTAATTATTTATAATTCATATTTTTATAAACGATATATATATATATTAATTTAAATAATATAAGAATTAAAAATTAAAACAATAAGAGTTGAATAATTGATCCTATTAAAATAATTAATTATTTGCATAGTAATATTTATAATGTTTGATCAATATGAATCAATTATTATTAAAATATAATAATAACAATTAGAATTTTAATAAAATAATAAAAATCTTTTATTGAATTTAATATTTTTAATAACATAATTAATTTTGAAAAGTATATTGATATTAATAAAATTTATAATAATATAATATTGATATTGATATTAATAAAATTTTAACTAGTATCAAATAAATCGGTTTTAGTTATAAATTACTTAATATAAATAACTAAAAGATAATTTCTATTAAGATTATTAAATAAACACAATAGGTAAATAAATTTGTATTTTTCTAGCATTTTTTTAAATTAAGATTATTTATTTTAAATTAATATTTATATGGTTTAAATCAATTAAACAATCTTTCCATGATTTAACTAATTCATTTCTGTTGCATCCATTATAAAATAAATTTATTTCCTTACTTTTGTAATTTTCAATTAAAATTTTAATTTCATCAGTTGCACTATATATTTTTTGCTTTTTTTTCCAAGTTCCTTTAGTTCTCCTTTGGTAATCATTATAAGATAAGTTTTCTTCTTCTTTTAATATATATATTAATTTATAAAATAAAGGTTTATTTGGAAATATATTATTTAAGTAGCTATTATAAGATTCTGATACATTGTTTGTTAAATGCTCTATATTTTCATAATAATTCCAATTATTAACATTAACATTAAATACATATTTTCATATTAATTATATAAAAGGGGCTAATAGAAAGTAAAAAAAAAAAAAATTATTAGGACTAAATTATTTATATCATAGTTATAAAAACTCTATTAACTATACTTATTTACAATATACTATTTAATATCTAAAAATTGAAATAAAAATAAAATAAAAATAATAAATTAAAATGTTAAATTGTAAGCTAAAAATACTAATTTTCTAACAAAAAATCATTAATATCTAAAAATTTTAAATTTTAATGAATAGAATTTTAATATTATTATTTTTTTTTTTCTATTTTGAAATACAAAAAACTTATAATTTATAATATCATTAATATATTTAAATATTTAATTATTAAAAATAATAATTATTTAATATATTATTAATAATAAATATTTAATGTATTATTATAAATAAATAATAAGAAATATTTATTAATTATTTAACTTTATTAAGGTTATACTAAGTAAATAAAAGTAAAATAAAACAAAACTATTTATTATAAATTTAATTTAAATTATGTTACGTAAAAGACACATGCATTGTATATAACAATAATAATTAAAAAAAAAAAAAAAAAAAAAAAAAAAAAAAATTCAAAATACAATTCATATTATAATAATTAAAATATTGAAGAAAAAGTAAATTAAGAATAATTAAGAATAATTTATAATAAAAAAAAAATATAATATATAATAATAAAAAATAATTTATATTAACTAATATTAAATAATAATCATAATCATAATCATAATAATAATAATAATAATAAAATAAAAAAACAAAAAAAATATTATAAAAAGTTTTATAAAACAATTTATTTAACCATAGATAATTTTTTTTTTTCTTAAATTACTTTTTATTTAGATAATTTTAATTGTACAATATATAAAAATAAATTATAATAATAAAAAATATAATAATAATTTTTTTTTTTTTGTTATGTTTTGTTTAAAGTGGTTTTCTATATTTAAATTGTTAATTGTTAACTGTTATTGCTCAATACTTATATAATAATAAAAAATATAATAATTTAATTTTTTTTTTTTGGTTTTGTTTAATTTTGTTTAATGTGTTTTTCTATATTTAAATCGTTAATTGTTGACTGTTATCACTAAATACTAAGGAAGAAAATTTTAAAAGAATTACTATTGTATATTCTATAATCTATTTTATTTTTATTATTATTATTATTACTATTTTTTCATTAACCTTTTTTTTCTTTTTTTTTTTTATATATATAATTTAAATTAAATACACCCTTCAGAAAGTTACTAATTATTATTTACTTCTTTATTTTTTGATGAACGTTTCATACAAAGAATGCAACATAATACCATAAGAATGATAATTACTAAAATGGCAATGCATGCGATAATTAATCCTTTAGAAGAAGAATTTTCATCATCATCATTGTTACCACCTTCAATTGGACTAGATTCTTTAACACAAATGTAAGCACTTTCATGACATTTATATGAAGCACAATTATTGTCGTTTGTACAATGCTCATCTAATAATTCATTACATACATAATATATACCATTATTTTTACAATGATATGTTGGTGAAGAATTATTCACTTGGCAAATACCTGAAATACAATTGTTAGATAAACATTCATCATTTGAAGAACATTTAGCAGTGGTGCAATTATCAGGTATATCATCGTAATTTCTATCAAAATCTTTACTTAGATTACAGGATTTTGCAATTATTTTTTTATTATTGTTATTTTCATCTAAGACAGTATATACAGAATTGTCATCATCATTTAAAAACATATTGAAGTTTTTATTTGGATTTAAAGTGTAGCAATTTTGATTTCCTGAACAAGCAAATTCTGGATAAACACATTTATTTTTTGCACATTCTATAGCGAAGTTTGGACAATCAGAATTTGAACTACATTCTTCAACACTAAAAGCAATTATTATTAAAAATATTCATGTAATTATTTGTTAATTATACTTCTTTAATAGATATAAATTAAATATTAAAAATATTTAATATAGATTTTTACTTACATGTCAAATTTTTTTATATCATTAATAGTATATTTACTATAAGTGAAATCTACATTTTCACTAAAAACTAAAGGACAAATCAATAATGATAATATAAAAATGTTTTTATTATTCTTTATCATTTTCATTTTCTTATTTATAATTTATTATTTTTTTAATTATAATTTATTAAAAATTTAAATTGGATTTAAATTTTAAATATTCTTTGTTTAATTATTATTATTATTTTTTATTTATATTCTATAATATTTTATTTAATTTTATATCTTTTTCTAATTTTTTATTTCTTAAAAATTTTATAAATATATTTTTTTTAAATATTAAATTTTTTTTTTTTTTTTTATTTCAAAAGAATTTTATACATGAAAATTTTTTTAAAAGATAATAAATAATTTTAATTATGGCCATGCAAAAAAAAATTAATAAATCTAATCCTCCTTTTTTAAATTTTTTAATTTCTAAATGGTTAAAAATAAATTAATATAAATTTTTAATTTATTTTAAATATGTAATTTGTAGATATAAATAAAAAACTTAAAAATAAATTATTGAATTTTAAATTAATATTTTTTTTTTTAAAATAAATTATTAAGTTTTAAATTAATATATTTTTTTTTTTTTTTTAAAAATAAATTATTGAATTTTAAATTAATATTTTTTTTTTTTAAAACTGAAATTAATAAGAGTTTCTCTCTTAAACATATCAGACTCTCATTGGATTCTTTGCTATATTATTTCGATCTCGACAGGAGCGTCAACGATGAAGATGCAGTAAGACAGTCTAGCAGGGCCAATTGTCTCTGAAGGAGAGTACTATAATTTCTTTAAGATTACCAATTCAAACCCTAATCCGGAATAAGTATTCTTTTAAGCAGTAATCATATAATCTGGAGGAGAGATTCGTTGTATTTATTTATATACTTTATTTTGAATATTACTTTTATTTCACATTACTATTTAAAATATTATTATATTTAAATAGGATAAATAATAGTTATTATTTTATTAATTCTTTGTTTTTTAAAAAAAATATTCATGTAATTAATAAATGAATAGATAAATAAAGTTAAAGTCCGCAATAATTGTAGCTATAAAGAAAATTTCAGGCATTGACATGGTCTTCTCTCATAGCATGGTTAATATGAAAGACATTCTCTATACACCTCTTTATACAACGAGCTTCTTTTTAGTGATCTCTTAAACCATTATCGAGGGAGGAATAATTACACTAATCTTCTCACAGATTAAATTATCTCTCTATACTAATTATACAGACTAGCAGCAGGAATACTTACCATGGTGAGAGAACACCAACTTTATCTATAAGAAAAAAACACCCTGGGAGGATGAAAATCTCTCCATATAAATTTAGGAGATAGTCGCGGGACCAGAAACCTTATGAGTATTATAAACACTAGCCACCAGAATAAAAATTGGAAAAACTTTAAATTATTCAAAATCATATAATTGGCAAATTAATAAATAATGCTTATATTTTGAGTCAATTTGGTCTTAACCATTAGGTCAAGATACCAAATTATTTTATTATTTAAATATTATTTAAAACACTGTAATTACTAAAATTTATTATTAATATTTATTATAAAGTTTATTATTATTTAATTATCAATATTTTATTACATATTCATTTAACGGAATTATTAATTATTACTATAATTATTATTACAATTAAACAAACATATTAATTTTAATATGAATATAAAATAAGATAATAATAATAATATAGGTTCAATATCAAATTTAAGATCTCAATATAAAATATTAATATAAATAAAAATTAAAAATATAATATTATATTAATTAATAAAAGATAATTATTAATTGAATAATATAATAAATATTATATAATTCAATATTACCAAACATGTGACTACATTATTTTAATAGGTTAACTTTAATTAATTGAATTAATCTAGTATCTAATTTTAAAATTTAATATTATTTGTTATGTTATTATTTAATAGTTACAACTGAATTATTGTAAATTATTGAAACTTTTGAAATTGAATTATAATTCATCAAATAAATAAATAAATAAATAAATAAATAAATAAATAAATAAATAAATAAATAAATAAATAAATAAATAAATAAATAAATTAATTAATTAATTAATTAATTAATAAATAATTTTAATAAATAATATCAAATGAGAGTTGGGTATTTTGCCAAAAGAGAGAAAATGGCGTATTAAAAAAGTTTCATTTCTCCAAGTTACATTTCGCCAATTGAAAATTATTAAATGAATAAATAATAAATAAATTAAAATATTATTAATATGGATATTTAAAAAAAATTTTTTTTTCATATACAGATATCTTTATATATATATTTAAATAAATATATAAATAAATAAATAAGTATTAAATAATAAAATAACAGTATAAATTTATATTTTGTAAAAAATATACTGTTATAATTAAAAATAATTTATATATATATAAATATTTTAAAAAATATTAAAATATATCTTTTTAATTAAATATATTTTTATAATTAAATATTATAAATAATTATTTTATTACTATTTTACAAAGTATTAAAAATATATTATTTGTAAAAATAATATTAAAATAATATTGTATATATTATAAAAAATTATAAAAAAACATTTTTTGAATTTTTATTAAATAAATATTATTAAAAAAGTTTTAATTTTAAAAATTTTATCATTAACTTGGCGAAATGCAACTCTCCCATAAAAATATTTTTAACACTAATTTAAAATTATTTATTAATTTATTTACTAAATTTTAAAAAGGCTTCTATATCTTGAAAATATAGAAAAAAAATATTCTTTAAATATTTTAAATATTTTTAAATATATTCCAAATTGTAAAGCAAGTTTAATTTAATTTTAAATTAAGTATTCAAAGTATTAAATTTTAACTTGAGGAATCTCAGAAGTAGAAGTGTTAGCTCTGAAAGAATTTCCAAATATCTTAAGGTAACCAGAAAACAGCAGGTAAGATTATTGTTAAAAGTTTTGTTGAAGGTTAATTGATACTGTAGTTTGATATATAATAGTATTGTCACAAAATAAACTAAAATTACTGTTTATGAACTCTGTACCATTATTTACTTTAATACATTTGATGTTCTTATTAAAAATATTTCTAACTTTCTTATGCCAAACTTAGAGAGCATGGAAAATTGAAATTAAAACTTGAAGTATATTTCTACTTTTTTTGGTATCCACATAGAATTTCATTCCATTTGCACACATTAATGTGTATAATTCTAAAGCCCATATTGAATAGTTATCTCTATCCAATTTTCTAGTAGGCAAAAAATTATATTGATTATAGAAATCATTGTTAATGAGTTCTCTTTGCATATTGTAAATAATATTTTTTATTTAAAATAAATATTAATGAAAGTAATATAATATTAAAAAATTACATATTATTTATTCTGAATAATAAATAATTAAATATAAATAATAAATTACTAAATTACTAAATATATTATTATAATTTTATTTTTTTAAATATTAAAAATAAAATCATTTTATTGACACTATTAAAATCTATATAATAAATTTATTTATTATCAAAAAATTTATGGAGGAAAATATTAAAATTGAAAAAAGTGAAACAAATCAAGAAAAAAAATAAATTATTATTAACAGAAAATATAAATTTAATTTTTCAAATGAAAAGAAAGATAATTCAAAGGTATATAGATGCACTGAGTATAGAACTTCAAATAAACGTAAATCTTTTATTATTTTAAACGATAAGATGGTGTTTTTAAAATATGAAAGTTTACATAATCATCTTGAAAAAGAATACGAAACATCTAAATCAGTAGTAAAATATACAATTAAAAAAACAATAAGAAAAAGTCCTTTTTCTTTGGATATTAGACCAAAGCGTATATTTAATGAAATTTCTCAAGACATGAGATTAATATGTCCTGAATTTAACTCCATGATAACAACTTTTGAAGAAATTCAAGAAGAATCAGAATGTTATAAAACAGAAAATGGTGAAAATTTTATGATATTCAAAAATCCTAATTTAATAATTTTTCGATCCACATTCCAAGCAAATCTATTCACATAATATAATGAAGATATATTTGTAGATGGTATATTTTATATTGCGCCAAAATTTAGTTATCAAGTGTTCATTACTAGAACATATGATGAAAAAATAAATAGTTTTTACACTACTTCTATTTCAATATTAAAAGATAAAAACAATCCATTTACGAAACATTATTTATAGAAATAAAAAAAAATGCAAGTAAATTTAGTAACAATATAGTTATTTTTCCAATTAATTTTCATTGTGACTTTGAAAAAGGCATTTCAAATACAGAAAAAAAATTTTTTTCCTTATATAAATATCAAATATTGTGTTTGGTACTTTAAAAGATCATTAGAAATTCAAAAAAACAGATTATATTCTAATGAAATTGATAATAATAATAATTTATATACTTATTATTGAGTTATTTCGAATTTTCCATTTATTAACCCTATTTATATACCACGCATTTACTCAAAAATAAAAAATACATTAGGAAAAAAAAAAATAAATATAATAATTGTTTAGAATTTTTAGAATATTTTAATATCAACTATTTAAATAAATATTATGCAAATAACTGGAATTATTATAATAATATAGAACACATTACAAATAATGCATCAGAATCTTTTAATAGTTATTTAAATAATCTTTTCCCAAAAAAAACTTACTCTTTATAAATTAATAATAGCATTAAAGAAAGAAGAAGCCTTATCGTATAATGATCACGAAAAGAGAATTAGGGGTTTTATTTTTAAAAAAAAAATAAAAATATTAATAGAATTGATGAAATTAAGGCTTTAATTGAATGTTATAAAAATAAGGAAGAAAAATTAATTTGTATTGGATGAAATGATGATGATATAGTTGAATTATGGTACGATTGTTTAATTCATTTAAATAATATAAAATACTAATTTTTTATAAATTAATATTTTTATAACCTTTATTAATTAAGATTATAATTTTAAAAGATATTATTTTTCAGTTTTTTTATAAATTAAATTATAATTAAAATAATTCTAAATTATAATTAAAACTATTCCATTTGATAATAGTTATTTTTTTTATTAATATCAATATCAATATATAGTATTTTTTTTATTAATATCAATATTATTTAGTTTTTATATTATCAATATCAATATATATATATTTTTTTTATTATTAATATCAATATCAATATTATATTAAAATTTTAATAATAATATAAAACTAAAAATAAAACATTTTTAACATACTTATTTTTTTATTTATTTAATTTTTATTATTTATTTATTTATTTTATTTATTTATATGTTTATTTTTTAAAAAATTTTTAAGCCATAATTTGAGAAATACACACCTTCCATAAAATATTTAAATGAAAATATAAGAAATTTAAAGTAATAATATCAAAATACTATTAACATAATTAATAAAAAAATAATGAATATATTTATAAAAGTGTAAATAATACTTAATATGAGATATGGTACTTTAATGAATTTATAAAGATTACTGATTATTTTAATATAAATATATTATTTAGTTCTTAATACTTTAATAAAGAATTTTAGATTAATAGTAAATGTAACATATATATATTAAAAAATAAAATAGATTTGATAAAATAAGTTTCATTATTTTAAAAAATATCATTTTTTTTACATGTTTAAATAATATAAATAACTTTAATATATACATATTTAAAAATTGAAATAAATTTTAAATATTACTTTTTATTCATTTGAGATTTTTAATAATTTTAGAGTTTTATCTTTTTTATTTTTATAAATTTAAAAATTTTAACGGGGTTTAAATAAATTATTTTATTTTTCTGAAATTTATTAAAATGAAGTAATTTTTTTTTTTTAAATATTTTATTTATATTTATTATTAGTAAAATTTAGGTTTTTTTTTTATAAGTTTAGAAAAATTAAAATGAAAGATCATTATGTTATTCATTAAATTAATTATAAAAAAAATTTAAATTTTATTTCCTGAAATTTAAGATTAACAAATAATATTAAATAAAATGAAGTATTTTTTTTTTTGTAAATATTTTATTTATATTCATTATTAGTAAAATTTAGGTTTTTTTTATAAGTTTAGAAAAATTAAAATGAAAGATCTTTATGTTTTTTATTAAATTAATTATAAAAAAAAATTTAAATTTTATTTCCTGAAATTTAAGATTAACAAATAATATTAAAATGAAGTATTTTTTTTTTTTTTTTTTTTTTTAAATATATAATTTTAACTAATTACTATTATAATTAAAGTTTTTTTTATATAAAGTTTTGAAAAATTACAATGAAAGACTTAACAGTTTTAATTAAATTATAAATTAACTTTAAAAAAAAAAATTTTTTTTTATTTAATTTTCTTTACTTTTTTATCTTTTTTTTTTTTTTTTTTTTTTTTTATTTAATTTAGATATTTTTCTTTATTTTTTATCTTTTTTTTATTTAATTTAGATATTTTTCTATACTTTTTTTTATCTTTTTTTTATTATTTGTTTTTTATTAGTATTATTTATTATTATTATTATTATTATTATTTTTTTCTTTTCCCAATTAAGTTGATTTAAATAATTTTATTAAATTGTAAAAATGGAAGTGAACAATGAACATAGTAATTCTGAAGATAGTCGGTCTGAAGAACAAAATAAAAAAAACAATAAAGATGTATTTAATATTCAGTCATCTTTGAATTTAAAAAAATATGAAGTAATGTTTAATTAATTTCATTAAAATTATACTATGAATGTTCTGATAGTATAAATAAATATGTATATCTTTATTTAAAACACGTTTGGTTTGATTTATTAATATTTTATTATTTATTTAAATTAATAATAATAAAGCTTAGTTTTTTTCATTATTTTGAATCTCTAAATAAGAAAAATGATTTTCCAAAAGTTATTGAATATTTATACATGATGATTGAAAGTAATGAATAATGAATAATATCTTATTATAATAAAATAATATATAGTTATAAAACTAATTTAAATATATAATAGCTTTTCAAGTAGTTTCAATATTTTATAACATTGATTATTTTCCAAATCTACCTGATTCCATTTATTATCCAACATCTGTTTTTACATTTAGAAATATGGTGAACCAATGTAATCATATATGCTTAATATATATCTTGTTAATATAATTTTTTTTGTAATAATATTAAAATCCAATAAAATATTATTATATAAAAGTTGTTTCTTTGATTATAGCAGAATCTGGGGTTATGCTAATATATATTTTTTTCAGTAAATAATTATCATTTTATATAATATAAATGTGAATTTTTATATTATACTTCACGCGCATACTAAATTGTATTAATTGTTAAATATATTAATTTAGTTTTATATTTAATACTTGGATTTATTGCAAGGTAAATTACTATTTATTTAGATATAAATTTTAAAAAAAAAAATTTTTTTTATAACAGGTTTTTTTTTTTTTTTTTAAATTTCTGGAATGTTTTGAAATAAATATATTGATAAATTATTGAAGAAAATTTCCCGAAGTTTTGTATAAGGTATTCATTAATACAGAAAAAAAGTTTTCTTTTTTATTTTTTTTTTCAAAATACTTAATATTTAACATATATGTTTTATTTTTTTTAGATAAACTCTTTTATTATTTTCACTATGCAAAGGTAATAAAATAAAATAGAACTTTTAAAAATTATTAAAATTTCATTCTAATATATATATATATTAAAATATATTATAATAAATTTATAAAATTAAAGGATTTTCTTCATACCAGGTAATAATTGTATAAAATTTTTATTAAATTTTTTTAATATAAGACTAAAACATCTTTATTTTTTTTTTCTCTTTATCTATATATAAAAAGTTCTTTTCTCTTTGTTTGAATTTTTAAATTGCTCAAGGAATAAAGATGACAATGATAATAATATAGAATATATATGTTTTAATAATTATCATGCAAAAATGTATATATAATAATAATATATTTAAGATATAATAATTTAATATTAATAAATTATATTATTAATAATATATAATATTAGTATTATAGCATCATTAACAGGGTTATTCTTTTATTTATCTTTTTCATACGTTGTAATATATAAAATATATATAAATATGTATATATATATATATATTCTTTTTAAGTTAAAGATTAATTTTTTTCTCTTCACATTATTAATATTAATTATATGACAGGTAACATATTTTGCTCAAACATACATTCCTCTAAATAAAGATAGAAATGCTGTATATTCAAATAAAACAATAATTACTTATAGAAGAGTTATTTTAGTTGAAGTAAAATACAAATAAAAAATTAATAATTAGTTACATTACCAAAAAATTTTTTTTTCTAATAAAATTTTAATTTTCATTATAATTAATATATAGGTATTAAATATAATGCTTTTCCAAGTTTATTTTAAAAATCAATATATATCTTCGATTATTATGTTTGCTGGATTTACATATTTATTGTATGATCATTATAATAATCAAATATATTATAATAAAAAGATGAATTGTTTTTATTCGGCAATTTGGTTTTCTATGGCATTTTCAACTTTAATATATATTTTTTTCACAATAACTAAAATAAAATTAATATATCCGATTTTCATTGGACTTTCTGTAATTGGATTCATAATAGGATGGTTTTTAAATAACCTTTTCTTTAATTGGTATTGTAATAAAGTATTTACAAAAATTGAAAACAAATATAATCAACAACATGTAATTAGTAGATTGAAAGAACAACTTGAAATGGAAAATGTTAATGATGAAGAAACACAATCAATAGAAACAATTGGTATATTTTAATTATTATAAACAATAAATAATATCATCATTATATATATATATATATATATTTTTTTTTTTTTTTTATTTTTTTTAAAACAAATATATTAATTTATTTTAATTATTACTAATATATATATTTTTTAATTAAAGTTACTCAAAGGAAGATCGTTAAAAAGGAAAAAGTTTATAATAAACCATATGATTGTGCCTATGTATCTAAGTTTATAATGTAAACTATAATAATAAATATAATTATGTAATGTTTCACAATATAATTGTTAAATTTTAATTTTTTATTAATAATATAATTATTTAAATTTATAGGAATAATCGCTCAATTAATTCATTTTATTTGGTCAATAGTTTATTTAAAGAAGGGTCACTATTTTCATAACAATTTATACTAATTTATTAATTAAATGCTTATTAATATATATATATATATATATATTTTTTTTTTTTTTTTTTTTTTTTTTTTTTTTTTTTTTGCTTTAATTTATAATTTAATATATAGAATAAGTCAATTTGAAAGATCCCCAGAGGTATATTAGTTATTGAAAAAATTATTTATTATTATTATTATTATTATTATTATTATTATTATTATTATTATTATTATTATTATTATTGTTATTATTCTTATCATAATAATAATGAAATATGAAATTTATTAATATAAATATAATAAATATTAATAAATAGATTTATATGCAATATTGGTATTTTCTTCATGGCATAAGAAAATTTGTATCAATAAATAAAAAATGCTTTTTAAGTACTGATGCTGACGAATTATTAAAAAGAGTAGATCAGTTATCAGAAAAAGTGTTACTTAAATGTGCTAATTTATCTAAAACCTTTTTTTCAAGATTTTTAATATTTAATGCTATATATATATATGAGTTGGATAGATCACATTTGAAAAGTTGTAACGATGGTTCAGGAGATAATAAGTAATTATTATTAACAAATAAATTTATTAATTATTAATTTTTATTTTATTTTATGGTTAAAATACAAAAATTAAAATAAATCAAATCTATAAAGTGCTTTAGATTTTGAATTAAGTCAAATAAGAAATGTCTCCATTCAATATCATATAGCTGCATTAAATTCTTTAAAAAATTTAATGAATGCATTAAGAACTTTAGATTCACCTTCTGATATTGAAAATGCTATGGTAATTAATGATAATTTAACTGATATTTTAAGTAGAGGTGAAAATCATTTTAAAAAATATGTGATAGATTTTAATTATTCAAAAGAATCATTAGAACTGTATATATTATTCTTAAGAAACTCTATGGTAACTTTTAATAAAAAATTTACATTGATAATTTATATTTGATTATTATTGATATATTTATATACTTTTTAAAATTTTTATAAATCTATTAATGTATATATAGAACAGAGGAGACTTAGCTGTAAGTATTATTAAGAGTATATTATTATAAATCCATTAATATCATATTTAATTAATATTAAATATTACTTTAATAAAATAATTATAGGAACAATATATTCAAATGCTTGAAGAAAATGAGGTAAATAATATTTTTTTTAAAGCAAGAACTATTTTTTTTTTATATAAAAATGAATAATTATATGTATATATTTTTATATTAATATTTTAATTGATGTAGGATACAAAAGATGAAGAGGAAGTGGATAAAACAAATAAATATGCCAGTGGTTATGAAAGATCAGAAATGATGTCATCAATGAATAGTGATATGGAAAGTAGAAAATCAAAATTATTAAAGTACGCATAAAATATTAGTTTATTATTATATATAAACGAATGAATATATATTAAATAATTTGCATCACAAAATTTAAAAAAAAATATAATAGGAAAAATATGTTACATAGATGCCAGGAACCGTTATATAAATTATTAAACGTTGTGGAAATATTAACTACCATTGCTGTTTTAATTGGTATTTTTGGGTATGAATAAAATTTTTATATTTTTATATTTTTTATAAATAAATTATTAATATAATGAATATATAAAAAAAATAAAAATCATAATATACTAAAAAAAAATTTCTTATTTAAAAAAAAATAAAGTAATTATATATATATAACTTCATTTGAAAACGTTATTTCAAATCTTAGTTTCTTCTTTGTTGCAGCTGAGTCACCTGTAATTGTTAGTCAAATTAAAAGTGCTATTAGACTTTTAAGTTTAATGGCAGCAAGTGGAATTAATCCATCCTTATTTCCATTTACTGGAACTATTAAAAAAAATTTAGAATACTTAGACGAAGTATATTTCCCTGTAATTTATACTTTCCATTCTACTCAATCCAAAGGGTTTTATACAATAAATCCTATTTATAATGGTGTTATTGATGATATTAAAGATCAAAGTTTCTATAAAGCTATGATGAAAATTTATAGAAAAGCTCAAATTGTTGTTGATGGCTGTAATTATATATATATATATATATATATATAATTTAAAATGTTTAAAATAAAGATTTTGAAATTTAAATATAAATGTTTATTTAATAAATAAATAAATAAATAAATAAATAAATATAATTTGTAGTAAATAGAACATCTATCTTAACACCGGAATATCTTCATGAAAAAAATATTAGGTAATAAATATATTTTTTTAAATAATTATTATTAAATTAAATGTAATAAAAAAAAGGTATTACTAAAAGCTAATTAATTAATTTTATTAAATTACATTTATATATTAATTATTAGATTTTTTGCATGTATGATTTTAATAAATATTTTGGATAAATAAATATAAATAAGCATTTATACGTTTATTTTTAATTAATTCATTTAAAAATAAAAAATAAAAAAATTAATTATTATAGCAAATTCTAAGGGTCAATTTGGGCAATTATTTATGGATTCATTAGATACTACAAATGAAAATATTAGTGACACAGTTAAACAACATGAACTAATGTTTTATGTTATTATGGGAATAGTTGCTATTTTTATGACTTTTACTATTTTAAAAAGTAATGACTTAACATAAAAAAACTTTTTTTTTTTTTTTTTTTTTGAATTAATTATTTATAATATTGTATTAAAATTTATAATATATCAAATTATATAAAAAATAATAGTTATAAAACCATATACAGATAAAAGTTATAATTTCGTAAAGGAAATCATTAGTATATACAAAACACTTCCATCAAGTAATTTAAATATAAATTATAATAAATATAAAATTTTATCATCATCATCATCATCATTATTATTATTATTATTATTATAATTATTATTATTAAAAAATTTTTTTATGTAAATATTACATTTTAAAAAATAATAATTTTTAGAATATTTTAATGATCAATCTAATGATTATATGGATCAAATTCAAGAAATGTGTGAGAATTATGATGTAGAAGATGAGGGTTTATTTAAAAAAGAATTAAAGAGGAAACATAATAGCTCAAAAAAGCTGAAATATTTATTTATATCATATTGTTTATTGGTCTCTCTATTTTTACTTCTTCCGTTTATGACTGTTTTTGTATGTTTTTATAATTATAATTTAAATTATTATTATCATTATAAAATACATTTTAAAATATTTATAATAATATATAAAATTTATATACATATATATATATATTAGTTATTTAAACCGGAATGTCAAAATTTAATTAATTTTTTAGTAAATTCTGTTAGTTTTTTTTTTTTTTTTTTTTTTTTTTCTATAAATTTACTTTTATTAAAAGTAAATTTAAAAGATTTATTATATAATTCTATTTAATATAATGATATATTATATATATAAAAATTGATAAGCATTTCTGATTATTAATGATGTTATTTAAAAAAGACAAAACGTTCATATTATATAGCGTCAGTAAATCTTTATGATATGGAAATATATTTAAAAGATAGGTATTATTTTAGCGAAGGAGAAGAATTAGCCTTATTAACTGAAACATATGATAAATTATCGGTTAGTCTTAAATATATTATTAAATTAATAATACATAAATTTAGATATATAGCAAAAACGAAGTATATTAATCAAAAAATGCTTTAAAAATATGAAAATAATTAGAAACTTGAAAATGATCTTAAGAATGGAAAATATGGAGGAAAATCATCTTCTCAATATGATATTTTTGAATCTTTAAATCATA
Organism: Neocallimastix lanati (nom. inval.); assembly: GCA_016946835.1. Taxonomy (NCBI): domain Eukaryota; kingdom Fungi; phylum Neocallimastigomycota; class Neocallimastigomycetes; order Neocallimastigales; family Neocallimastigaceae; genus Neocallimastix; species Neocallimastix lanati (nom. inval.). The sequence goes on along the minus strand of JACVTC010000088.1, from coordinate 511,977 downwards.
ATCCTGGATGTGTTAGAGGTGCAATAGTTATTTCAACATGTGAAGAAAGAATGTTTTCAGACTGTAATATATTTATTATACTTTAATATAAATATTATAATTCTAATAATATACATTTATAAGAGGTTTATTCATATTTAATATTTATTTATGTAAATAAATGAAATAAATAGTATATACAAAGGAACTTTCTGAATCACCAATTGATTATTTAATGGTTGAATATTTGAATAAACTTAATGAATTTATAAACAATGCACCTTCATGTAAATATAATATTATGAATCAATCAGAAACTTTACTGGCAAATTCTGAAATAAGAGAGAGTATATATATCAGTATATTAATGGCATTATCCTATGATATTACAGGCCATATAGATCAAATGAATAGTTTAGGAACTCAATATCTACTTGATGAGGCAAAGAAATATATCAAGATCACATTATTAATTCATGGAGTATCATCATTCCTTATTTTTGTTACGTTTTTCATTTTTATTTCAAGACCAATTAAAAGACAATTGCGAGTAATGGATTCATTAACAAATATTACATTCTCTATTCCATCATCTATATACAATTCTTCACCTAAAGTTAAAAAGTATGTATAATATATATATAATTTATAATTATAATATTATATTTTAATTTTATTCTTTATATTTATATTTTATTTAATTATTAAAGCTTTTTAGAAAATGGAAAATTAGAATAATTATTATTGAAGAACATATATATCTTCACAATCAAAATATTATTCTATATTTTTATATTATTATATACATATTATGATATTATGTATTTATAAATATATATATATTACACTTTAACTTTTAAAATTGAAAGTATAAATATGTTTGCAATTTATTTTATTGTCATTATTATTATGAACATTATACATTACACTTAAAACAGAATTTATTGTAATATCTTTTTATTATTTTATTTTATTATTTTTTTTTTATAACTTTTTTTTTTTTTTTTTTTTTTTTTTTTTTAAATAATATTTAACTAAGTTTTTTAATAGATTTTTTAAAATATTTATAATTAATGTTAATATAACAATTTTTTATTTTTATTTTTATTTTTATTTTTATTTTATTTTATTTTTTTTAAAATAATATTTAATTATTAAAAAAGAACTATATTATTTAAAGGAATTTTTTAGAAATAATTATAATAATTGTTAATATTTTTGATAATAAAATTATTACAATATAATATATTATTATTATTATAATTAATTGTAATATTTGAAATATTATTATATATTTAAAAAATATCTTTTTTTGGAATTTATTGTTATTATTATCAATATTATTATTATTGTTATTTATTTTTCTTTCTTTTTTTTTTTTTTTTTTTTTTTTTTTTTTTTTTTTTTTTTGATATTTTTTAGTTTTGTTTATTTTTCACTTTTAAATATATGATTTTAAATCATTATTACTATTAAATAATTATTATATTTATTATTTCACTTTATTTTACTATATTAATATACATTATATACTTTTTTTTTTTTTTTTTTTTTTTTTTTTTTAAAAAAAAAGTATATTAAAAATTTTTTTGATAAAATAATTATTTTTTTATTTTATAAAATAATATTAAATGTTTAACTAATGTATATAACATTATATTATATAATATTTAAATAATAAAATAAAAATATTTGTATTACTATATAAATATATGTATCAAAAAAAAAAAAAAAAAAAAAAGTTTATATAAAAAAGTTAACAAATTTGGAAAGGATAGAATTTTATTTTATTTTGTTATACTATAATCTTATGATATAACTGCTATTAGTAGTATTAATCCAACAAGAATAGCAATAAGAATTAGATAGAACATCTTCTGTCTTGCCTTTTTTTGATGATTAGTTGCTATACGAAGTTCTGAATTAGCATTATCAATATTAGTTGATATGTCAATTACATTAGATTCTATATTATCTAAAAGATATTGTTGATCATTG
>JACVTC010000088.1:457500-505000 GCA_016946835.1 Neocallimastix lanati (nom. inval.) | reverse complement strand
TCCATTAATTGATTATCCTTTTGTTTCTGAGTTGCTAACAATTGTGGAGCTTCAATTTGAGTGTCTGGGAATTCAAAATCCTCATCATCATCCATTTCATCATCATCTTCTTCTTCACCACCTTCATTTTCTTCACTTTCTTCTCCACTGTTTTCATTAGTATTATCTTTATTATCTTTATCATCAGATGAATCTAATTTTTCTTTATCATTATCAGCATCTTTATCAACTTCATTTTCTTCTTCTTCTTCTTCTTCTTCTTCATTTCTTTCTTCTTTTAATTCGTTAGAATTGAAACTTTTAATATCATCCTCATGATTTTCTTTTTCATTTTCTTCATCTTCGTCTTGATCATCAACATCTTCTACTTGATGTATACTTAATAATGCTTTTCTTTGTTTTTCACGTTTTAAAGCAATTTTTTTAGATATGGCTTCATCTGTTTCATTGGCATCTCTTCCCCATGGACGACGTTCCCAATAGTGTCTTGGAATATTAGAATCTTCAACACGGAATAAGAAACCAAAACCATAAACCAATTGAACTATAGGTAGCATATTTTTCTTACCTCTAATCATAAAACTACCAGTAGTAAGATACTCACCAGAAGGCGCGGTCTTTGAAACTTGATGATCATATACCCAATAAGCATTAGTAATAATCTTTGAATCCCATGCCTTTGAATAACAAACAGCCATGGTTGCAGCTTGTAAAAGGGTAGTTGGTGGAATTGGACATTCACCTGAAGCAATAGCTGCTTTTACTTCACCCATTGGGTTTGTATTTTTAACAATAACAGTGGAGGCACCATGAACTTCAGCATGAATATAAATATCCCCTTTTCTTAAATACTTTCTTACTAACTGTTCATTTTGAAGTGCATCACGACCAGCCAAAACTAAATAGTTTTCTGAACTAATAAACCAATGGAATTTTTCGAACCAATACGGTTTACGAACTTTAACAATAGAAGGAGCAACTGGCATTTTAGTGATATTCATTTCTTTGGCAATCTTCTTTTCAGCAGATTTTAAAGCCTTTTCAGCAGCTTGTATTGTTTTTTCTTGTTTAGCCGCAGCAGATCTTTTCATATCATAATATCTTCTAGCGTTAGCATATGCGGAAGAGTAAATATCAATATCAACAACAATTGTCTTTTTGTCATTCTTTTTGTTGAATTTTTTTGATTCTTCATTTGATTCGTTATTGTCAGATTCGTCACTTTCATCATCACTGTCATCATCACTATAATCATTATATAAGGCTTCCGGTCTAAGTAATTCAACGGAAACCATACCGTTAATGAGTTTTAACTCCTTAATGGATATAGCAACTGGATTATTTTTCTTTCTTTCTTCCGCTAACATATTATCAAGATCAATCCAATCCATTCCCGAGGCTAGGAAGGAACGAATAAGTTGAATTAATTGGTCAACATAATCTTGATTAGCTTCAATAGCCTGAGCCATTTCAACACTCTTTTCAGAGGCTTCTTCTAAACTTTTAATACGATCTTCTTGAACTTTTCTTACATTGTCAAGTTTCCTTTGAGCAACATTTTCAGTGTTCTTTTTCTTTAATTCCATTTGTTGTGCTTCCATTTTAGAATAATATTCATCAACAGCTTCATTAAAAGATGGGAAAATAATAACATCATCAGCTCTGTCTTCAAATTGCTTAAATAAATATGGATGAAACTCATCGTATATAATATTATCTGTTTTTTCATTTTCACTTTCATTTCCATTTTCATTTTCTTTATTTTCTTCATTCTTTTTTTCATCCTTTTTAACAATACTGTTATTTTTTACTTGATCAAGTTTATGACTAATAATATATCCTTTATTTTGATTATTATTTATGGAATTAACAATTTCATCTGCTTCATTAAAAGCCTTCAATAAACTATGCATTTGTGGAGACGCTGGAGAAATATCAAATTCAGTAAATACTTTGAGTGAAGGATTTAAATTAGATTTCTTAATGATATGATCTATAAGTGCTGGTCCATATTTTTCAGAGAATTTTTCTTTTATACAACGTAATAATGTAATGTTCTTGACATTTCTCTCCTTTTGTTTTTTATTTTGAGTTTGTTGTTTCTTTTGTTCCTCTTCTTTTTCTTTTTGTGCTTGTTTTAACTTCATTTCCTTTAATCTTCTCTTTTCTTTCTTAGTCATTGGTGCTTTTTGATCTCTTTGAATTTCTGGTTTTTTTGTAATTGAAATTTCTATTGAAGATTCATTTTTTTCTTTTTCTTTATCATCTTCATTACTTTCTTCTTCTGGTCTTAATGCCTTTTGGAGATCTTCTAATGTTACTGGTGCGTAACTTTTTGCCTGAGTAACATCATATATTTCACCGACTGCAAATCTTGTTTTTTCATTAGTATCTTTTTCATCAACCGATACAGTTCTTAAAAGTGATAAAATTCTATATTCATTGTCTGTTAAAATTACATTTCCTGATGAATAGAATTCTAAAATCAAGTGATAACTTGCTTCATCTTAAGTAATAATATTAAAAATATAATAAATTTATTTTTTTTTATTTTTTTATTTTATTTTTTGATTAATAAGAATTTACATTTCTAACAATTTATATTTATATATAAATCATTGATAAATTAATCAAAATTTTAAGATATAAAGATAATTATTATAAAAATTCTAGTTTTATATTTTATATTTTATATTTTAATAATGATAGCAATCTTGTTTATTTAAAATTTGTATTTATAAATTTATAAAAATACATTCTTTACATATTATTATTACTACTTTTTTTCTATGTTATTTACACTTCTAAATATATTTTTTTTTATTTAAATTAATTTTTATCATTTAACTTTTAATACAGATTTTTATATTTAATAAAACTTAATTTTATTCTATTTTACCGAGAAATTCATTTTTCATTCTTTTATTTAATATTAAACATTTATTATTTTATATTTAAAAATTAATATATATAAATATTATAAATTATTTACCTTCACCAAAGCATAAATCAACAATACGATCAGTCCCTAATTGTTTTATTGAAGTCAAACGGCGAGTTCTAATGTGCTTACGAAGTTTCATGGCAAAAATAGAACGTGTATTTTCCTTTTGTCTTGAATAATTGGTTGTATGAAAACGAACACCAGATTCAACAATCAAAAATTCTTTTATTTCATTTCGGGCAAATTTTAATAAATAAGTCTTGTTGTATTGTCAATATAAAGACAATGAAATACATTACAATATAAAGACAATGAAATACATTAATAATTTATAATAATAATAATAATAATATTTATATAATGATAAAAAAAAATTGAACAAAAATATTTCATTTATAAAAAATGTTAAATTATAATGCTATAATAATATATATATATATATCATTTTAATTAATATTAAATGAAATATACCTTTGGATTAATATCATAAATATTTGAAAGTCTTAAATTTAATAATTTCTTTTGCAATTCAAGTACAATTGCAGCAACATCTAAAAAAGAAAATCTTTTTTTCATATTATTATTATATATATATATATTTATTTATTTTTCTACTTTACTCTTTTTTTTTTTTTTTTTTTTTAATTATTTATGAATATTATTATTATTATTATTATTTTTATTATTATTATTATTATTAAAATCTAATATGAAAAATATAAATAATGAGAAAAACAAATATTATAGGATATTGAATGATTATATAAATAAAAATTTAATTATTCACCAATATTTTTTAGTAGAAGCATATATTATATATGAAAACCATAAAAAAAAAATATAATTGAAGATATGATTAATGTATCTTACCTACATTACATTATTTTTTATAATGTATCATTGTTTTTTTTATGTATTTAAATATATTGTAAAATTTTAATAAAAAAAATTTTTATTATAAAAAAAATTATTATTATTATATTTATTTATTATTAGCATAATAAATAAATATATAAAAAATTAAATAAATAAAAAATTATATATATGAATTAATAAATGTATAAATTAGTAAATAAATAAATAAGTAAAATATATTATAAAATCTTAATTATTATTAAAATCGACTTTTTTTTTTCTTTTTTTTTTGAATATATTATTATATTAAATATATTCAAATAATATATAATAAAAAATTATAATATATTTTGTTATTTTTTATTATTATTAAAATATTCTATTAAATTTTTATTTTTTATACACTATTTCATATATGAAATTATTATTATATTAGATATTAGATATTTAAGAATATATTTGATGCTTGCTTTATTTATTTAATAATTAATATTAATACTAATTTTTTTTTTTTTTATCTGATATGTTTTAGATTACTCTTTGATAAATAAGTTTTATTGTAATTAATACATATATAAAATAAATATTGAAAATGTATAATATATATAATATCTTTTTTAAATCTAAAATATAAATATATATATGCATTTTTTTTTTATTTATTTATTTATTTTTTTTTTTTTTAAATCTTGAAAAAAAAATAATGACCATCCTTATTTTATCATTATCTCTTTTTTTTTTTTTTTTCTATTTACAATTATAAAATTACATATTTTTTATAAAAAAGAAAATATTTTGTAATAAATAACTTAAAAAAAAAAAAAAAATAAATAATTCAAGTTTGTTTATTATATAAAAGTCCATCAATATTTATTTTATTTAGCAATTCAATTAGGAGTTAAAACCTTTCAAATAAAATTTGTTGCTGGTCTAATATTTTAAATAAATTTTTATTTTACTTTATAATTTAATTTAAAGTTAAACCTTTTCAAAATAACATTTATTTCTGGTCTAATATTTTCAATAAATTTTTAAGTTTATTTTTTATTGGATAAATTCTATTAATTTATTTATGTGACTTTTAATATAAATTGAAAGTTTAATAAATTTCAAATAAATGCCAAACAAGGAAACATTTTTAGTAATATTAAAAGCTTTTAAAAAATTTATATGTTATAAAATTAAATAAATAGATTTCACCCAGTTATTAAATTGTTTGTTAATTATTTTATTGTAAAAGAAGTAGTGATAGTATAATTGGCAGTATACTTTCAATTAATATTTGAATGTAAAATATTTATATATATTGTAAATAAATAAATAAAAAAAAATAATAATAAAAATTAGATATAAAAAGTAAATTATTATATATATATATAATTTAAATATAATTTTAATAAATTTTTTTAAAATGATTAATAATTATTTTAAATAAAAATATTTCAAAGTTTATTAATAAAATTAGTTCACCTACATCTATACGCACATTGAAAACCATTCATTCATCTTTTTACAATTTCCACTATTACAGCAAGTAGAACCTTTGAATCCATTACCACCACATTGGTAATATAATGGATTGCATTTATTGTTACCGTTATTGTTATTATTTGTATTATTATTATTATTGTTGTTGCTATTATTATTGTTGTTGTTGTTGTTGTTGCTATTATTATTATTGTTATTAGTTCCTGAATTTTTGTAAATAGTATTAGAAGCAAAAGAAAGGTCACCACCTAAAAAACTAGAAATAGATGGAGCACTATTGAATTTAGTGGACCATGAAACACGACCATTTGTATTGTAACCATTACCCTTACATTGGAATTCACCAACTTTTGAAGTGTATTTATAATTATCATAACCACTGAAAGTTAACCAACCTTCTTTAACAATCTTATCACCTGGAAATTCAGTCTTATCAAAAATAACATAGCAATTCTTTTTCCATAAACGGCCAAGATAGAACTTAGCACCATCTGAAATAACTTTAGAATTAGTAATAAGGAAACCACCTTCTTTAAAATTACCATCTTCGTTACCATTAGCTGTCAAATAACCAGTATTTTTACCTCCTCTTGAGACAACATGAAGATTACATTTTTCAAAGACAGCACGACCAAAACCCCAAATGAAATCAGTTAAACCACGAATATAACAGTTTTTAAAGTATTGGGTACCATGATAAGAAAGTAAAGTATCTTGATAACTTAAGAAATTACAATTTTCTATGTAATGCTTATTACCATAAGAATAAAAGGCTGGTGCTTGAGTATTATTTCCTGGGAATGGAGCTGTGTTTTCAAAAGTAATATCAAAAGCTTTGAAATTACTACACTTTGCTCTAACAGTAGCACATTCAGAACTACTTCCAGTTTTAGCATTATTTAAATCATAAGTAATAATAACCTTATCTTTATCTTCACCAATTAAAGTTACGAAATCTTTTTGAATTGTAACTTGTTCATAATATTTACCATTCTTAATATAGATTACACGCTCAGAATTAGCTGATTTTGGTAATGAGTTAACAGCTGCTTGAACCTTTATTAATATTTATGTATATATATTCAGTAATACAAACATACAGTTTATATTTTTTTTATTATTATTTATTTTATACTTTATATTAATTTATTTTTATTTTTTCATTTTTATTTTATTTTATTTTATTCTATTTTTTTTTTTTTTTTTTTTTTGAATTTAGAAAATTCTTTCATATTTTATAAAAATATAATAATAGTAATAATAATAGTAATAATATATTTACAGTATTGTATTTTCCTGAACCATCTTTTGCAACAATAATAGCGTTGCTTGGAAGTTTATTTTGTGGGAAAGTTAATATGCTTTTAATAAAGCAAACTAACAAAAAATTAAATAAATATAACTTCATTTTATGGATAAAATAAATTTATAATTAAAAAAATTTATTATACACAAAATATAAAAATTTTTTTAAGAAAAAAGTTAAAATTTATATAAAAGAAAATTTGCTATTTATATGTATATATATATAATTTTTTTTATGAAATATGAAAATTTAATTTAAATTATTCTCATTTCAATGTATATAATTTTTTTTTTTTTTTTTTTTTTTTTTTTTTTTTTTTTAAATATATTAATTATAAATATAAAAAAATTAAATAGATATATATTTATTATTCCTTTTTAATTTAAAGATCTCAATGTAATATTAACATTACACAAAACAATAAGCTATTAAAAAATAAAATAAAACAAAATTAAATTTTTTTATGATAGTGGTAAGTTTTCATAATAATAATATTAATAAATATCATTAGGTTACAGTTTACTATTACTATTGTTAATCAAGTTGAAAATTTTTTAATATATTTATTATATCATGTCATAAAATAAATATATAATTATTATATAATTATAATTTAAATAGAAAATAAAATATTATAATTTAAATAAATTAAAATAAATTATCATTTTATTCAAACTTTAAATAAATTAATTTAGTATTACAAACAAAAATTTTGGTATTATTATTAAATAAAATTTATAAATAATGTTAAGAATATAAAAAAATTAATTATACAAAAAAAAGTTAAATTTTTTACTTTATAATAAAATGTGTCATTTTAATTAATAATATAACCCAAATTACATATATATATATTTAATTTTTATATAGTTTTATTATTTTTTTTAGTCCATAATAATAATATATATATATATTTTATACCGCATTTTATAATTTAAATAATGAAAAATTTTGAAAATTTTCGCACAATTATACAAAAATCATGATTACTCATAAAGATTGTAAAATTTTTTTCATTATACTTTTTTTTTTTATAATATAGTTCTAATCCCATTTTAGTATTTTGAATTTTAAAAATTAATATAATTTATATTTTCATTATTATGAAGCATTACGAAAAAATATTTTTTAAAAAAAGAATTATTATACTTAGTATTTTACCTTCTAATTTAAGATATAATTTTTTTTAATAAATTAAAACGATACCATTTCGTAATATTGATTTATTGACATCTTTTATGAATATAAAATGTGATAAAATTTATAAAAAAATAAAATAGTAAAAAAAAAAAAAAATTATTGAATGAGTGGAGTTAGATATTGATTTCATTAAATTTCCGAAAATTACAATAATAAGAGTAATGAAAATAATACTTTGAATATATATATGTCATTCTAATAATATAAAACATTATATTATATTATTTTATTTATTAATATATAAATAACTAATATAAAAATTAGTAATTAAAAGTAAACAGTCTTTTTCAACTTTAACATTTTTTTATATTATTAATTATAATATTATATATTAATAAAAAAATTTTTTTTAATAAATAATATTAATAATAAAAGAAAATATAATAAAAGAAAATAAATATATACATATATATAAATTAAAATATTTTTATATATAATATTATTTTTTAATTCAGTTTAAAAATATTTCAATTTCGATTTAAAAATTTTGTCCTCCATGAAAGCGATTATTTATTTTATATATATTTTTTTTTTTTTTTGAATAATTTTTTTTTTCTAAAACAAAGGCGAATTTTGACCTTTGGATAATTCAAAAGATCTTTACTAATATGTGATGTGTTAATAAATAAACACTAAACACTAAAATATTATTTATTAAAATTATTTACTTATTGTTTTTACCTTTTTTTCATTTTTTTTTTTTATTATAAAGATCTGCACTCCAAATTTATTTAGTCAATTTATAAATTGCAGATCTGTGATACTTTTTAAATATCCAATAATATAAATATAATTATTTATGTGTGAAATTTTTAATATATGAGATAATATTTTAATATAATTTAAAAAATATATAAATAAATAAATAAATAAATAAATAAATAAATAAATAAGCATATATAAATATAAGAATTTCGATAATACTAATAATATTATATAATATATCTAAAGAGCTTTCATAAATGTTAAAAATTATCCTTTTTTCATGAAAGTAGGAAATTACTAAAACTATTTTTACAATTGAATTTAAAATCAATTAAATTATTTTAAATTTTTAATATTCACTTTAAATTTATTTATCATTTATTATAAAATGAAAAAAATTTTTTTTTTTTAATAAACTTTACATTATTTAGTGATTATCAGTATTAAATAAAATTAATAGAGAGTAATAAAAATTTTAATAAATCGATTATCACTAAATATAATTAACCTATATTAATAAAATTTATTATTTACATTAAACAAATTTTAAACAAATTTTAAAAATGTCCTATTGTACAAATAAAGTCTCACTCAGAGTCATTTCAATAATTTTTACAAACACATAGAATACCACTCATTTATTGCTGAACAAACACCTTGTTGACAACATTCAATTCCCTTATAACCTTTACCACCACATTGTGAGTGTAATGGTAAACATTCTTGTTTATTACCACGTTTCCAGAAACCACCCCAGTTTCCTCCCCAATTATTCCAATTATTGTTAGCTGGAGGATTATTATTACCACCCCAGTTGTTCCAGTTATTGTTTGCACCATTTGCTGCAGCATTATTATTACCACCCCAATTGTTCCAGTTATTGTTATTCCACATATTATTATTATTATTGTTGTTATTGTTGTTATTTCCCCAGTTATTCCAATCGAAGTTACCTCCCCAATTATTATTTTGTGCAGGAGCTGGTTGAGCTTGTGGAGCTGGAGCTTGTTGTGTTTGTTGAGCAGGAACTGGTTGGGCTTGTGGGGCTGGTGCTGGTGCTTGTTGAGGTTGTTGAGCAGGTGCATTATTATTATTATTAGAGTTAGAATTTGATCCTTTGTAAACAGTACTTGTTGCAAAAGAAAGATCACCACCAAGGAAACTAGCAATAGATGGAGCACTATCAAACTTTGTAGACCATGGAACACGTCCATTTGTATTGTAACCATTACCCTTACATTGGAATTCACCAACCTTGGAAGTATTTTTATAGTCATCATATCCACTGAAAGTTTGCCAACCTTCCTTAATTATCTTATCACCTGGGAACTCGGTCTTATCAAAAATAACATAACAATTCTTTTTCCATAAACGACCAAGATAGAAAGTAGCACCATCTGAAGTTACCTTTGAATTAGTAATAAGGAAACCACCTTCTTTAAAATTACCATCTTCATTACCATTAGCTGTTAAAAATCCGATGTTCTTATCAGCCTTAGAAACAACATGAAGATTACAACTATCGAAAACTGCACGACCAAAACCCCAAATGAAATCAGTTAAACCACGAATATAACAGTTTTTAAAGTATTGGGTACCATGGTAAGAAAGTAAAGTATCTTGATAACTTAAGAAGTTACAATTTTCTACATAATGCTTATTACCATAAGAATAAAAGGCTGGTGCTTGAGCATTATTTCCTGGGAATGGTGCGGTGTTTTCAAAAGTAACATCAAAAGCTTTGAAATTATTACATTTTGCTCTAACAGTAGCACATTCAGCACTACTTCCAGTTTTAGCATTATTTAAATCATAAGTAATAATAACCTTATCTTTATCTTCACCAATTAAAGTTACGAAATCTTTTTCAATTGTAACTTGTTCATTATATTTACCATTTTTAATGAAAATAACACGTTCAGAATTAGCTGAATTTGATAAAGAATTCACAGCAGCTTGAATTGTATTAAATTTTCCAGATCCATCTTTAGCTACAATAATAGCATCATTAGGAAGTTGACTTTGAGAAAATGCATTAATATATTGTATAAACAATCCTATTATTAATGTTATTATATAAGAGTTCATTTGAATAATTTTTAATATTTAATTAAAGTACTTGAATAAAAAATAAATTTTAAAATTATATTACAATTATTAATTTTTTTTTATTAGTTTCTCTTCAAAAAAAAAAAAAAAAAAAAGGTTATATTTATATACTTCGAAAATTGTTTTGAGTTTTTTATTTAAAAATTTTATATTAAATTGAAAAAAATTTTGTGGCACATATTAAATTAATAAATTATACTATTAATATTATTGATTAATAATAAAAAACCCAAAAATATTTAATATAATTTATATTAAAATTATGTTTTTGTTACACGAAAGTTACATTCTTATAATTATTTGTATTGAAATTAAATTTATTTTTTTTTTTTTTATTAATATATGGTTAAGAAAAATAAATATTTATTATATTAGAATTTTTATTGGTAAAGCTAAAATATATTATTATAAATTATTTAGTATCTAATAATAGAAGTTAGATTTGAATAAAAATACTAAAGTTTAATCAATTTATCTGATTAGTTATATTAATATAAATAGTTTTCATAACGATTCTTTTAAAGTATAAATTATTTATATAATATTTTTTATTTTTATTTAAAAAAAAAAGTTTCTGATAAAGAAAGATATCATTATAATTGCATGAAGTACTAAATATTTTTTTTTCTTACTTATTTTAATCTTTTTTTTCTTTTTTTTTTTTTTTTTTTGTTGACAGAAATTACCATGATTAAAACATATTTTAACAAATTTTTTATATATATATTTTTTTTAAATTATTGAATTTGAAAATTTTTTAAATTAAATTTGAATTTAATGAGACTTATTTAATAAAAACTTGAATAATTTCAATGTAAATAAAAATAGTGATGTTACACACAATTTATAGAATGAAATTTTCTTATATATAATTGGATTATAATTAAATTAAATAAATTATAATATCAAGAAATTATGAACTTTATTTATATAATCAACGGCATATAATTTTATATAGAAATTTTTTAAAGAAAATTTTTACTACATAAAAAACTAGTAAAAAATTAACTACTAAATTTTGTTACAGAAATTATTTCAATTTTATGATTACTTTTTATTAAGAGTATAGTGTATATAGTTCTTAGGCATTAGTATGTGAGATATACTCAAGAATATACTCAAAAAACATATTTCTTTCCTTATTATTATAAAGAAAGAAATTAATGTGTGAGATATTGCGTACTGCAATTGCAATATTTTCACAAGTAATACTGAATACATTAAGTCAATTATTTTGTCATTAATTCTTATCAAATTTTGTATTATCAAGATTATTAGTAGCAATAATCTATTCAATATTTTGACCAATTAATGATAAATATAATTATTTTAAATAGTGTTTTGTTCGTTATAAAAAACTTTTAATAAATATAATACTTTCATAATGAAACTTTAACATTTATAGTTTAGTACATGTAAATATCTATTTAATGTAAAATAATTGTAAATTAAGTAATATTTATTTTTTAATAATAATAATTAGATAATTATCATTGTTTTAATTTTTTTTTTTTAATTTATATAAAGGAAAATTATAATATTTATTAATAAACATATATATATAAGAATTTTAAAAAAAAAAATGAAACAAAATAAAATTTAATTAATATAAATGGAGAAAAAACAAATAAAGAAAAAAATGAAATAGATAAAAAAAAATAAATATAACTTAAAATAATATAAATTTGAAAATATGAAAATTTAATTGTTTCATGAATTTTATTATTTTTTTGGAAATTTTAATATATATTAATATTCCGCAATTATTAAAATTTTAGATTACCACTCATTAATTTCAATAAGATTAAAATATATACACATTTTATAAGATTTAATATTTATTATAATAATAGTAAAATAAAAAAAAAAAAATATATATATATATATATATAATTATTAAAAAAAAAAAAAAAGGAAAAATATATTAAATATCTCAATTTTTAATATAAGAAATTCAACAGAGAATTAATAATAAATAGTACATATATTAGTTTAAATATATAATTATTAAAAATATACAAATTAAAATTATATATAATAGTATCTCATTAATATTTTAATTTTAAATATAAATTTTATTAAAAATAATAAATAATAATAATGAATAATAATAATGATAAATATTATTTAAATATTAAATTTATTTTAATAATATTTATAAAAACAATAGTACTTTGGATACAATATTGAACATAAAATAATAATAATAATGATAATAATAATAATAATAATAATAATATTAAGATTTGTTTAAAAATTAAAATTATATATATTTATAAAAGTTTGTGGATACAATATTGAACGTAAAATTATAATAATAAAAAAATTAATTATATAATAAAGATGTTAATAAAAATTATATAAAATGCTATGGATACAATTTTTTTTTCCTAATAACTTATTTTATATTATTTTTCTTTTTATAACAATGGCATGTTTTAAATGAATTATTAAATTTATTATTCATAAGCTAAAATTTATATTTAGAATTTTATTTTATTTTATTTTTGTTTGTTTCATAATATATATAATAATAATTAGATTTAAAAACTGATTTTAAGGATTATTATTTATATTAAATAAAGTTTAAGCTTTAAAAAAATTTTTTTATCATAAATTTAATATTTTATTTTATTTCATAAATGTCAAAATTAATACTTAACTAAATTGATCCTCTCTAATTTTATTATTAAAAAATTATGTTATGAGTTTCGAGGATGAAATGACCTCTAACTCTTCCCATTCATAAATGAGCAATCATTAAATAATAAACTATCTCAATATTAATATAATAAGTATTAATTATACAATAATAATAATATTTATTATTGAACAAATGAATAAATTTTATCTTACTCTTAGTTTAACAGTATTTTTCCGAGTAAAAAAAATTTTTTTTTAAAAAAAAAAAAAAAAAAAAAACTACAAAAAATTATATTTTTTATATTAAAAATGAGAAATTTTAAAATACGAATTCTATATTTCGTTTTTTAATTCTATTTTTAAAAATAAAAAATTGTATAGAGAGATTAAATTATGTATATAATAAATTTATCTTTTTTATTGTTTTAAATGATTTCAAATTATTTTATTCATATAAATTTTTTAAATCTAACATTCAAATTTATAATTTTTTATTAATTTTAATTATTGTTTTCATTTATTTATAATTATTTTATCAATTTTTATTTATTAATTTATTTATCTATCCATTATTATTTAATTATTTATACAATCTTTAATATATTTTTGTTTTTAATTAAATTGGTATATTTTCATTTTATAGTTATATTATCATATTATTTTTAATGTTTTATAAATTATTAATCTTCCTTTAATAATTTTTATGTAGTTACTGTTATAATTAATTATTATACTTCACAATACCAAAATAATAATAAAAAAAAAACAAAAAGATAGACCTATGAGAATTTATATATATTATTTTTTATTATTATTAATAAAGATTATTGGAAATTTAATTTTTTTTTTAATTTTAAATATTATTATATTATAAAAATTTATATAAATTTTAAGAAAACAATTTATAATTAATTATTTTAATATATATATTATTATTATTTTATTTTTGAGATAATATTAATTGATTTTGTATTTGTAATTTTTTTAATAAATTATTGAAATTATTTAAAATTTCATTTGAATATAAATTTAAAACATTTAATATATTAAATAGTAAAATATATTGTTAAATTTAATTATAAAAAATATACATATATTAAATAAATTTTTAATTATTAAAAACAATTACACAAATTCTAATATTAATAATTTTTATTCTAAAAATAAAAATTCAAATATCTTATATAATTACTAATTTTTTACTTTTTTTTTAATTTTTTTTTTTTTTTATTTTTATTTTATTTTTATTTTTTTTTTTTAATTCTATTAAATTTTTATATTATTATTATAATTAAAAATTTGGAAATAAAATTGAATAGTAAATATTATAAAACAAAATGAACTGTAAACTGAACTGTTTAATAATAACATTTTTAATTCAAGCAATTTATGCTTTCTCTCAAAATAACTTACCAAAAGGATCATTAATTGTTGCAAAAGATGGTTCTGGAAATTATAAGACTGTATATATAAAAATTTTTATTATTATTATTTTAAATGATATAATTATTTAAAAAAAAAAAAAAAAAAATAAATTAAAATTATTTATATCATTAATAATATTTTGAAAATAATATAAATTATTATTATTAATATTTAGATTCAACAAGCTATTGATGCTCTATCAAATTCAGCATCATCTGAACGTGTTGTATTCATTAAAAGTGGTACCTACAATGAACAAGTTTCAATTAAAAAACACTTTGTTACATTAATTGGTGAAAATAAAGATAAAGTTATTATTACTAAAGATTTAAATAATGCTAAGACCGGCAGTAGTGCTGAATGTGCTACTGTTAAGGTTCAAGCAAATAATTTTAAAGCATTTGATATCACTTTCCAAAATACTGCCCCATTCCCAGGTAATAATGCTCAAGCTCCAGCTTTCTATTCTTTAGGTAACAATCACTTCTTCCAAAATTGTAATTTCTTAAGTTACCAAGATACTTTACTTTCTTACCAAGGTACTCAATACTTCAAAAAATGTTACATTCGTGGTGTTACTGATTTCATTTGGGGTTTCGGTCGTGCTGTCTTTGATGGCTGTGTCATTCACGCCGTAAACAAAGGTGCCAAGGATGCTTACATTACTGCTAATGGTAATGAAGACGGTAACTTCAAGGCTGGAGGTTTCCTTATTGTTAATTCCCAAGTAAAGGTTGACAGTGGTATTAATTACTATTTAGGTCGTTTATGGAAAAAGAACTGCTATGTTATTTTTGCAAATACTGAACTTCCAGGATCTCAGTTAAAGAACCCAGGTTGGTTAACTTTCTCTGGTTATGATAACTACAAGAATACTTCAAAGGTTGGTGAATATAAGTGCTTTGGTGCAAACTATTCTCCAAATGGACGTGCTTCATTCGCCACCAATTTCTCAAGTGTTCCATCTATTGCTGAATTCCTTGGAGGAAATATTTCATATGCTTCTGATAGTGTTTATTTCAAGAATAACGCTTCTGGTGGTTATTCAAATGCTGCTTCCTCATCTGCTGCTTCATATAATAATTACCAATCTAATAATAAATCTAATAATAATAATAATAAATCTAATAATAATAATAATAATAAATCAAATAATAGTAACTGTAGTTCATTATGGGCTCAATGTGGTGGATCTGGTTTCAATGGACCTAAATGCTGTAAGCAAGGTACATGTAAGGTTATTAATCAATGGTACTCACAATGTCAATAAAAAGATTGAAAATAAATAATTAGAATATTATTATCATTATCAATAGTAATAATATTTATGAATAAATAATATTTTTATGAACTACTGTATATTGTATTATAAAAAATATATATTTTGAAAATAATATAATTATTTATTTAGTAAAAATATATATTAAATACAATAATAAAATATACTAATTTTTTTGTATAATGTATAATAATAATAATAATATATTATTAATAATAATAATAACTGATAATTTGTAATTTTTTTAAATAAAATTAAATAAAATATATGAAATTTAACTATGTATATGTATTTTTTTTTTCTTATATTTTACAAAAATAAAAATATATATTAGTATAAACATAATACACAATATATTATATATTGTAAAAATATGTATTTTAAAAATAGGTTATTTATTTAGTAAAAATATATATTAAGTACAATAATAAAATATTTTAATTCGTATGTATAATAGTAATAATAATTATAATTGATAATTTGTAATTTTGAAAATAAAACAAAATATGTAAAGTTTAAGCATATATATATATATAAATATATGTTTTTTTCTTCTTTCATTTTTATAAAAATATATAATAATATTATTTATTTATCATTTAAATATTAATAATATATAAAATATTAATGTGCTTTTGTTTTATTAAAAAATTATATTAAGTATAATTTAATAAATTGTATGAAAGTAAAATCTTTTTTTTTTTTTATGGTAATTAAAAGTAAAATACCTATTCTTTTTATTTAAAAATTATTTTGTTAACTATGGTATATACTAAACTTTTGTTATTGTTATTATTATTCACATAATACTTTATTTCATTTTCTTTTTATTTATTTATATATTTATTTATTTATTTATTTATTTTATAATCAAAACTAATAAATAATATTAATTATATATTCTTATAATGATTTAAAATAATATGAAAAAAGTTTTCTTTTCTTTATAATTGTTAATTTCCTTTTTACACTAATTTATAATTCATATAATTATTATGATTAACCTCAATTTGAATTAAAAAAAAAAAACTAATATATACATCAATATTTTAAAATAAAAAAATTTTTTTATATTGATGATTGAAAATAAAAAATTCATAATCTCAAATAAAATAAAATAAAATAAAATATATATCAAATAAAATAATACAGTATTTACTAATAGTATCTCTTGAATCAAAATAAAATTAATCATTAAATTTAATTTTCATTAATATGTATAATTACAAAATAAAAATTAAAATTTAGTAAAATATATACAATTATTATATATATAAACATTTAACTACTTTACTACTTTTTATAAATAGGTAAATAGTATTATTATACCAACTACTATAATTTATAAATAGGTAAAATTTTATTACATTTTAATAAATTACGTATTATTTTTATTTCAATTATTATTTTTATATTTATTATTTTTATATTTATTATTTTTATATTTATTTATTTATTTATTTATTTATTTTTTTTATTCAATTTTTTAAATTTAATTATATTTCATATATATATACAAATATTTTATAATTATAATTATATTAAATATTTGAAGATAGTAATTAATTATAAATTATTAATAATTATTAATGTAATGTAATTTATTAATAGTTAAATTTAAATGTATTCTTCAAAAATGTTTTTATTTTTATTATATTTAAATATTATTAATAATGTTATGCCTTAATTTATAATTTTTCAAAAGCTTGAATGAAATCAGCCTTAATATCATCAATATGTTCAATACCAACACTAATTCTTAAAAGATCTGGAGTAATACCTCCTGCTTTCTTTTCTTCATCACTAAGTTGTTCATGAGTAGTACTGGCTGGATGGACAATAAGAGTCTTGGCATCTCCAACATTAGCTAAATCAGAAATAAGTTTAAGATTAGAAATGAGAGAAGCAGCTCCATTATAACCCTTCTTTAAACCGAAAGTAAGAACACCACCATAACCATGTTCTAAATATTTCTTAGCATTAGCATAAGTTGGATGATCTGGAAGACCAGCATAAGAAACCCATGCAACTTCATCACGAGTCTTTAACCATTGAGCAAGTTCTAAGGCATTATCAACATGTCTTTGAGCTCTTAATGATAAACTTTCTAATCCAAGAAGATTTAAGAAAGTACTAAATGGACTTTGACAAGGTCCAATATCACGAAGTAATTCAGCTCTAGCACGGAAGATGAAAGCAAGATTGCCGAAAGCTTCACTGAACTTTAATCCATGATAAGATGGACTTGGTTCAGTAAATTGTGGGAATTTACCATTTGTCCAATCAAATTTACCACTATCAATGATAACACCACCAATAACTGTACCATGACCATTAATCCATTTAGTAGTAGAATGAACAACAATATCAGCTCCATATTTAATTGGTTGAACTAAATAACCTCCCATACCAAAAGTATTATCAACAATTAAAGGAATACCATGCTTATGAGCAATAGCTGCAAATCCTTCAAAATCTGGAACATAGTGAACTGGATTACCAATAGATTCAATATAAATAGCCTTAGTCTTATCATCAATTAAAGGTTCGTAGTCCTTTGGATCAATAGTATCAACAAACTTGAAAGTAATACCGAAATCTTTGAAGATATTTTGGAATAAATTGTGTGTACCACCATAAATGAAACTGGAAGTAATAACATTATCACCGTCCTTAGCAATAGCAGCAATGGAAAGGAATTCAGCAGATTGACCACTAGAAGTAACAAGAGCAGCAGCACCACCTTCTAAAGCAGCAAGTCTCTTTTCAACAACATCATTAGTTGGATTAGTTAATCTGGAATAGATATTACCAACTTTTCTTAAACCGAATAAATCGGCACCATCATTGATATCCTCGAATACAAAAGAAGTAGAAGCATAAATTGGAACAGCTCTTGCTTGAGTAGCTGGATCAACAATTTGACCGGCATGAACTTGTAAAGTTTCAAAATGTAATTTTTCAGACATTTTTTTTATATATTTTATGAATTATTAATTTTAATTTATTTTCAAAAACTTTAATTTTTTTTTTTAAAAAAAAAAATTTATATAAATATTAAATAATTAAGAATAAAAATATTAATAAAAATTTCAAAACTGAATTTTAAAATTAATATGAAAAATAAAGGTATTTTTATATTAAAAATTTCTATATTATTTTATTTCTATATTATTTTTTCATGTTCCAATTTATTATTTGAAGTAAAAAAAATTTATTTTTGAAAAAATAAGATAATTTAGTGATATACTTAGCCAATTAAATTAATAAAATTGTTATGAATTACTAATTATTAATTAATACCAAATAAAAATATATTATTATATCTCTCTTTTTTTTTTTTTTTTTTTAATTTGTAATTTTAAATTTTAATTAAAAAGGATATTCTTTATTGTTTTATTTTATTGTATTAGTAGTTTTATCTTTATTTATCTTTATTATTACAGGAAGAGGATTAAGTAATATTAGTTATTTCTCTTTACACGGAAAAGATTTCTTTCACTAGAATTTTATTTTTATTTGAATGAAATTGTATGATATGGTTAATTAATATATACATTTTTTTTTATATTTATATTTATTTTTATTTTTTAAAATAATAACTAATAAAAATCTTATAAATATAGAAATAACTTAACTTTAAAATTCAATTAAATAAAATAACTTAATAAATTTATTACATAAAATTTTTTATTTTTTTTTTATTTTTTTTACAGCCGCAATTATTGCGAACTTTAAACTTTATTTATTTATTCATTTATTAATTACATGAATATTTTTAATTTTATTAAAAAATAAAAAAAAAACACAGAATCAATAAAAAAAAAAATAAATATTATTTGTTCAATTAGAATAGAATAAAATTTTTAATTATAATGTAAAGTAAAAAGTAATGTTCCAAATAAAAGTGTATAAATAAATAAAGAAAAAAAGCTCATAGGCAATGAACTTCACCTCTATATTACTTATTCCGAATTAGGGTTTGAATTGATTATCTGAAAGAAATTATGGTCTTCTCCTTCAAGTGCATAAATGGTTAATAAATTTTATTTATATAAAATATATGAATGAATAAATAATTTTAATGGAAAAAATCAAAAATTAATACAGAAAAAAAAAAATGAAAGGAAAAGTATTTAGCATAAAATGAATTTTTATTACAATCAATAAAATAAAATATATTCACTAGAAGTTTATAAATAAAAAATATTATTAAAATAAAAAACATTTATAAATATATATAATTAATATGATAATAATATATATAATTATAATTTTTTAGATAATATATTAAAAATTAAAAGTTATTATTTTTAATTTCTTAACATATTTTTTTCCTTTTTTTTTTAAAACTTATATTACATAAATATTTTAAAAATATTTATGAAAAAAATTTTATTTATTTTTTTTAATTCTTTAAAAAATAAATAAATAAATGTAAATTAATTAATTTGTACTACATAATTTTTATCCTTATATAATTATATAATTATTCCAAATCAACTATTTTTTAGTATATTTTAAAATATTAATAGAAAAGATATTTATATTATTAGTTGAAAATATACAAATTATTACTATTATTATTTTTGAAAATCTGTTATTATTTATTCATATTTTAAATAAAAAAATAGTAAAAAATAAAGAAGTTATGAAGAAATATGATTATGATATGATATATTTATTTTAAATAAAAAAATAGTAAAAAAATAAAGAAGTTATGAAGAAATACGATTATGATATGATATATTTATTTTAAATAAAAAAATAAGAAATAATAAGAAATAATAAAGTAATATATATGATGAAAATTTTAAAATAAAACATATTACAATATATATAATTGATGAAAAAATAAAGATTAGGAAATTTCTTTTTTTTTATAAAAAAAAAAATAAATAAATAAATAAATATATATTTCAATAATTTAAAAATTTCTCTTCAGCAAAAAAAAAATTGAGCTAATTAATTTTATATAATTTTATATATTAATAATATATAATATTAATTAATAGCTTTTAAAATTAATATTTTTTAAAAATTTAATTTATTTAAAATAATATTATATATGAAAATGTCTGAAGTATAATATTTTGAAACTTTATATATTCATTTTAGTCAATTTGTTGATCTAGCTAAGCGTTCAAGAACTGCTCTAATTTATGCTACTACTTTTTATGTTTTCTAGGATATAAATACTAATTTATTAGGTTTAAGAAAAGTTTGTAATATCTATTTTTGATTAAATACTCCAACTTGCAACACTATTAAAAAAGAAACTCACTGTTTAGAATGCGATGAGCTACTATTTTAAAAAAAAAAAAATAGTGTTGATTTTTGTATATTGTTAACATTTAAAGAATTTTTTTTTCAAACCTTTAAAAAATATAATTATAATAAATTTTTCATTAATTTGATTTATATAAAATTAAAAACAATTAAAAGAGAAGTATTTTATATTTAATAAATTTATCCATTATAATAGTTTTTAAAATATTTTTTAATTCAATTGATTATTTTTAACTATTTATCATTTCATATTAATTTTTATATTCTCTTATTAATTAAAAAGCATATTTTTTTACATAATTTTATGAATAAAAAGATAAAATTTTAATTATTGTTGATACAATAAAAATTTAATATATTTATTTTAAAATTTACGAGTTAAAGAAGTTCTATAATATATATATATATATTTTTTTTTTTCTATATGAAAAATAATATATTATTTGGTATTTATATATTTTTAATTGTCTTTACTACTGTAAAATAATGTATATGAAGTTTAAAAAAAAAAAAAAAAAAACTTGTATATATGTTTTATCATAAATTAAGAAAAATATTTTAAAATATTTTAGTGTATTTTATTCATTTTTTCATTGAAATATATAAAATTTTTAAATAACATGAAAAATGAAAAATGAAAAATAAAAAATAAAAAATAAAAATAAAAATAAAAATAATTATATATCATAATTTCTATACCAACAATTAATGATGAAAATAGTGATACCCCAGTTGCTCAACAATCGTCTATAGCTTCTAAATATTTATCTCTTTTAAATCAAAATGCTTCTGTTGCTAAGATCAGGCAAAGAATATATTCAAATCAATGTTTATTTATACCAAAATTATCATCTGTCTATAAAAATAGTTTAAACAATATATCTAAAATTATTAATAAAATTAATAACAATATAGAAAGTCATTTTTCTTCTATGACTAAAGAAAGAGATAGAAAATCAATAAAAGCGGAAGGTTTAGTGACAAAAGTGTGCTTTTTCTTTAAAGGCAAAAGCTACTTAATCACCACAAAGCCATTTCTAATATATAATCAAGATGGAAAATATTATATATAATAGTAGATAATGATTTTTTTTTTATTTATTTATTTATTTATTTATTTATTTATTTATATAAGTATAACTGATTAGATTATTTTTTATATAACAATGATTAGATTATTAATTGTTAAATTGGGGATCCCCTGTTAAATTATAAAAATTTTCTAAATATAAAAGTATTTAATTTTTTAATATGAATTTAATTATTTTAATTATTTTTTAGTAATTAAAAAAAAAAAAAAAAAAATACAAGAGAAAAAAAATATTAATAAAAAAAAAAGACACTATTTATAGATGAAAGAACTTTTTGTGCTTTTTATATTCATCAGTGATCATTTTATATGATTTAAAATTGTCCTATGAATCTGTACTAGAATTTTTTTTTTTTTTTTATTTTGTCTTCATTGTTTCAATATTGAAGCTCTTGTTGATACGAAATTATAATATAAATGTAATTATAATATTAAAACCATAATTAAAAGAATTTTTTTTATAGCCGCAATTATTGAGAACTTTAATAATTAAAAAATATTATCAAAATGTATAAATTGTATATATATAATGCTAAATAAATCTCATTTAGATCATGACATAAATTAATATAATATAAAAACACATAAACATCATATATAACAATTACAAAATGTAAATATAGAAAAAATAGCAGTAATAATTTATACCTCAACATGTTCAATTATAACAAAATAATTAATGTTTGTATAATTCAATAAAATTTATGGTAATAATAAATTCGTTTATTTTATTTATTTATATAATTTTTTTTAATAATAATTTAAATAATTTATAAAGTACATCATAACTTTTATTTTTAATAGTTTTTTTTTTTTTTTTTTTTTTTTTTTTTTGAAAAAACAAAAAAAAATAAAAATATATTTATATATTTTACTTCATTTTAATATCAAAAATAATCCTAATTAATTACATATAATTTAATATTTTCATAATATATATTATACATAAAATGAAATAATTTTTTTTTGATAGTTAAATGAATTTGCTAACTTAAGTTAAAAATAGTTTTTAAAGAAATAATATAATATAAATTGAGTCCTATTTATATTATACTCCTCAGTATTATAGTATATTTTTTCTTTTTTTTTTTTTAATTTATTTTTAGATTTTCAAAATTTTTTAATTTAATTCTAAAATAATGAAAATACTTAAAAATAAAAATATATTTTGATATTTATTTAATATTTAATTTTTTTTTTTTTTTTTTTTTTTTTGGATATAATAAATATAAATGTTATTTATAAAATATATATAGATAAACGTTCTTCATAGCGTCCAAAATCGAAATTTTTATTTTAATAATAATGATATAAATATTTTATTTTGATATAGTTAAAGTATATAATAAAATATATTAAATCTGATATATTTATATAATGGATATACAGGTAATAATTATATGTTTAATTTTTTTGTTATTTATTTTGCCTTTTTAATTAATAATTTTAACCTTCAATTTCTTAAATTGAGATTTTATAGATTTTACGAATTTATTTTTAGATTGTGTCTTCTTAGTTCCTCTTGATTTAACTTCTTTTACTTCTTCACCCTTCACATCATCTAAGCCACCACCGATAGCCTTAAATCCTTCAATGAAATCAGCCTTAATATCATCAATATGTTCAATACCAACACTAATTCTTAAAAGATCTGGAGTAATACCTCCTGCTTTCTTTTCTTCATCACTAAGTTGTTCATGAGTAGTACTGGCTGGATGGACAATAAGAGTCTTGGCATCTCCAACATTAGCTAAATCGGAAATAAGTTTAAGGCTAGAAATGAATTTAGCAGCTCCATCATAACCTTTCTTTAAACCAAAAGTAAGAACACCACCATAACCATTTCTTAAATATTTCTTAGCATTAGCATAAGTTGGATGATCTGGAAGACCAGCATAAGAAACCCAAGCAACTTCATCACGAGTCTTTAACCATTGAGCAAGTTCTAAGGCATTATCAACATGTCTTTGAGCTCTTAATGATAAACTTTCTAATCCAATGAGATTTAAGAAAGTACTAAATGGACTTTGACAAGGTCCAATATCACGAAGTAATTCAGCTCTAGCACGGAAGATGAAAGCAAGATTGCCGAAAGCTTCACTGAACTTTAATCCATGATAAGATGGACTTGGTTCAGTAAATTGTGGAAATCTGCCGGAAGTCCAATCAAATTTACCTCCATCAATGATAACACCACCAATAACTGTACCATGACCATTAATCCATTTAGTAGTAGAATGAACAACAATATCAGCTCCATATTTAATTGGTTGAACTAAATAACCTCCCATACCAAAAGTATTATCAACTACTAATGGAATACCATGCTTATGAGCAATAGCTGCAAATCCTTCAAAATCTGGAACATAGTGAACTGGATTACCAATAGATTCAATGTAAATAGCCTTGGTTTTATCATCAATTAAAGGTTCGTAGTCCTTTGGATCAATAGTATCAACAAATTTGAAAGTAATACCAAAATCTTTGAAAATATTTTGGAATAAATTGTGTGTACCACCATAAATGAAACTGGAAGTAATAACATTGTCTCCCTTTTTCGCAAGTGCGGCAATAGTAGTGAATTCAGCAGCTTGGCCACTTGCAGTAACAAGAGCAGCAGCACCACCTTCTAAAGCAGCGAGTCTCTTTTCAACAACATCATTAGTTGGATTAGTTAATCTGGAATAGATATTACCAACTTTTCTTAAACCGAATAAATCGGCACCATCATTGATATCCTTGAATACAAAAGAAGTAGAAGCATAAATTGGAACAGCTCTTGCTTGAGTAGCTGGATCAACAATTTGACCGGCGTGAACTTGTAAAGTTTCAAAGTGTAATTCTTGTTCGGAACTCATTTTTATATTTTTTTTTTGAATATATATTATTTTAAATTTTTTTTTTAAAAAACAATTTTTTATATTGTATTTTTAATAAACTTAAATTAGATAATTTAAAACTTTTTAATATTTATTATAATTATTTATATAAATATTATTTTTATTTATATGATAGTACTTTATTTACTATTTATAATATTTATAAAAAAAAAAAAAGGAAAATAGTAAATATTTATATACCTTTAGATTAACATTATTTTTTTATTTTTATTTTTATTTTTATTTATTTTTTTTTTTTTTTTTTTTTTTTTACTATTACTATTATTATTATTGTTATTATTATTATTATTACTGTTATTATTACTTCTGAATAAATTTTAAAAAAAAAAAAAAAATTTTTTTTTCTTTACATTATTTCTAAAAATATTTTAACCATTAACCAATAAAAATAAAAAATGGACAATAACAATAAAATAAAATATATAGTACAATACTAATATAATTAAAGTACAGATTGAACAAAATAAAATAAAATAAAATAATAAAATAGAATATTAAGTAGGAAAGTATAGATTAAATAAATTAAAATAAATTAAAATAAAATAAAATAAAATTAATAATAGAATATTAAATAAGAAAAGTACAGATTGAATAAAATGAAATGAAAAGATTTACATCATTAAATGTGTACATGATAGAATATATTAATTAAACATCTTATAAAATTATAATATTTTAGATAATAATAAAAATAATAAAATTATAATACTTTAGATAATAATAAAAATAATACAATGGTTTTAATGTTATATGGCAGTATTTTAACCAATTTTTGTTATACTTTATTATATATATTATTAATATTATTATTTTAATTTATGATTACTAAAAAAATAAATTAATTTGTTAATTTTTTTTATTTTATTTTATTTTATTTTATTTTATTTTATTTTATTTTATTTTATTAATACTTTATTATTTTATAACTACTAACACTATTTATTTTATTTTATTTTATTTTATTTTATTTTATTTTACTTTATTTTATATATTTTATATTATATATATATTTTATATTATATTTTATTTTTGAGTGTATATTAATAAATAATAAATAATATATATCTTTATTTTCTTTATTAAAATTTAAAATTTAAATAAATATATATATTTATATAATAAATTATGCTCACGTATTAGAATAGAAAAATAATTAAATAGTTAAATAAGAAATGACTATTTTTTTTTTAAAAAAAAAAAAAAGGTCCGTTGTTTATAATTTCATTATAATTTATTTCAAATAATTAAACATAACTTTTAATTATTTAAAAAAAAAAAATTGAATGTATCATACTAAAAATAGATATAATTCAATTTGATAAGTAAATAAATAAGTAAATAATAAATAATAACTTTGTTTTTTTTTTTTTAAAATTATTAACATAACAATATCAATAAAATTAAATTAAAATATAAAAAATGAAAAATCACTATTTTATTTCAATTAAAAGCTGTACTTAAAAATTGTA
Source organism: Neocallimastix lanati (nom. inval.) (assembly GCA_016946835.1). Classification (NCBI taxonomy): domain Eukaryota; kingdom Fungi; phylum Neocallimastigomycota; class Neocallimastigomycetes; order Neocallimastigales; family Neocallimastigaceae; genus Neocallimastix; species Neocallimastix lanati (nom. inval.). The sequence goes on along the minus strand of JACVTC010000088.1, from coordinate 478,298 downwards.
CTTTATCATCATCATCATTATTATTATTATCATTATTATTATCATTATTACTACTACTACTATTATTATTATTATTATTTTTATTATTATTATTATTATTATTATTATTATTATTTTAATTATTAATTAGTTAATATAAATTATTTTTAATTAAAAAAAAAATAATAAAAAATGGGTTTTTAAAGGAATAATTTGATATTTTACAAATAATAATATATGCATAAGGAATAATTTAAAGATAATAAAATAATATGATGTTAATATTATTTTATTAAAAAATTATTTAATAATAAATTTTTTGATTTTAATTAATATAAAAAAATAATAAAGAAATTATAGTATTTTAATTATGATATAAATATAAAAAATTTATTAATAAAAAAATTTAATAAATTTCATTTATTAAACTTTTTTATTTAGTTTTAAATATTTTTAAAAAGCATTACAATAACAAATATCTATTATTTATTTAGCAAAATAATATTATTTATTTAATTAAACTATTTTATTTACTTAAAATTTTTAAAACTGTTATATAACTATCTCATAAATTTTATAAAATAAAACCCTAATAATTTGAATAATAAAATTCACTTTCTATAATTTATCTTATTAGTAAATCAGTGATTATTTTAATATTTTAATTTTTTTTTTAAATATAATTATCATTTGTGATAAAAGAAGAATTTAAAATCTTTCAGTTATGGATAATTAATTTTTTAATTATTTTTGTGAAACATAGGAATTTTTCTTTTTTTTTTAAAAAAACAAATAAAATCAATGAAAAAATTAATAATTTGTTATGTGTAAGCTAATATGATTTTAAAAATTTTAATTTATAAAATTGAACCTAATATTTTAAAATTTTTAAACTTTAAAAATATATTATTGGTTAATCATTAACAAAACTCAACATAAATTTCCATTTTAAGATATTTTATAATAGATAATTTTTTTTTTTTTTTTTTTTTTTTAATTTTATTTTTTGAAAAATTCATTTTAACAAAAATGAAATAATTATGAAATATAGATTACATGATTATTAAAATAAAGAAAAAAAAATAACTAATTAAAATAAATAATTAAATCTTTAACAATAATTTAAACTATAAAAAAGCAAAAAAATTCTTTTATTTTTATATTCCATATCTAGTTTATTGTTTAATTTACTAATAATTTTAATTATATAAATTAAAAACTTCTTATTGTTTAATTTAAAATTAAATTAATTTTTTTTTTTTATAATAAAGTTTATATAAAATAATGTCTGAAGAATTACATTTTGAAACTTTACAAGTTCATGCCGGTCAAATTGTTGATCCAGCTACTCAAGCAAGAGCTGTTCCAATTTATGCTTCTACTTCTTTTGTATTCAAGGATATCAATGATGGTGCCGATTTATTCGGTTTAAGAAAAGTTGGTAATATCTATTCCAGATTAACTAATCCAACCAACGATGTTGTTGAAAAGAGACTCGCTGCTTTAGAAGGTGGTGCTGCTGCTCTTGTTACTTCAAGTGGTCAATCTGCTGAGTTCCTTTCCATTGCCGCTATTGCTAAGAATGGTGACAATGTTATTACTTCCAGTTTCATTTATGGTGGTACACACAATTTATTCCAAAATATCTTCAAAGATTTCGGTATTACTTTCAAGTTTGTTGATACTATTGATCCAAAGGACTACGAACCTTTAATCGATGATAAGACTAAGGCTATTTACATTGAGTCTATTGGTAATCCAGTTCACTATGTTCCAGATTTTGAAGGATTTGCAGCTATTGCTCATAAGCATGGTATTCCTTTAATTGTTGATAATACTTTTGGTATGGGAGGTTATTTAGTTCAACCAATTAAATATGGAGCTGATATTGTTGTTCATTCTACTACTAAATGGATTAATGGTCATGGTACAGTTATTGGTGGTGTTATCATTGATAGTGGTAAATTTGATTGGACAAATGGTAAATTCCCACAATTTACTGAACCAAGTCCATCTTATCATGGATTAAAGTTCAGTGAAGCTTTCGGCAATCTTGCTTTCATCTTCCGTGCTAGAGCTGAATTACTTCGTGATATTGGACCTTGTCAAAGTCCATTCAGTACTTTCTTAAATATTCTTGGATTAGAAAGTTTATCCTTAAGAGCTCAAAGACATGTTGATAATGCTTTAGAACTTGCTCAATGGTTAAAGACTCGTGATGAAGTTGCTTGGGTTTCTTATGCTGGTCTTCCAGATCATCCAACTTATGCTAATGCTAAGAAATACTTAAGAAATGGTTATGGTGGTGTTCTTACTTTCGGTTTAAAGAAGGGTTATAATGGAGCTGCTTCTCTCATTTCTAATCTTAAACTTATTTCCGATTTAGCTAATGTTGGAGATGCCAAGACTCTTATTGTCCATCCAGCCAGTACTACTCATGAACAACTTAGTGATGAAGAAAAGAAAGCAGGAGGTATTACTCCAGATCTTTTAAGAATTAGTGTTGGTATTGAACATATTGATGATATTAAGGCTGATTTCATTCAAGCTTTTGAAAAGTTAGATGATAGTTTAGTTGAAGCTTTTAAAAAGTTATAAGTTAATTAATAAATATATAAACTATATTTTTTAAATATAGTGTAATTAATTGTCATAATATAAATTTAATAATACTTTGATATATTTATATATATAAAAATAATTAATTCATATCACATTTTAATACTATCATTTTTATCAGATTAATGTAATATAACTTAAAGTAATTAATAAAAAATTAAAAAAAAAAATTCTAAAATAAAAGAGCATTAATAATAATAATATATATATATATTTTCTATTTAATTGAAAATTATGACTATAAATTGTTATATTTACATATTTAATATAAATTATTTATTATTGAAAATAAAGAGTAATTTTATTTTTTTCTTTTTTTGGTTATAGTAATGCAATTTATTTCCAATATATATGGTTTTAAATTTATCCGAAATATGTATATATATTAATAATATATTTAATAATATAATATTTAATATATATCAATATATAGTATACTAAAATAAAATTATATGTTATGTGTATTTATTCAATTTACTATTATCAGTAGAATTTATTATATTTTATTTTTTTTTCTTTTATTTTTTTTTAGTGAAAAAATAATAATAAATAATAATAATAATAATAATAATAATAATAATAATAATAATAATAATAATAATAATAATAATAATAATAATAATAATAATAATAATAATAATAATAATAATAAGCATTTACACTTATTACTTTATTTTATTTTATTATATATATATATATATATATATATTTTTTTTTTTTTTTTTTTGAATTTAATTGATCTAATCTGAAGGAGTATTTTCCAATAAAAACTTCCATATTTAGCCAAAAAGTTTATTATTGTGTCTTCATATCGTTTATTCTAATATTTTTTGAATATGAAAACTTCATAAATAAGTATATTTATATATTCTTTCTTTGTGGAATCTCAACTTTAGATGAGTCTACAATTTGATTCCAGGGAAACAGAAACATTTAAGTGAATAAATACTAAAAAGTTCACAGGAGTCTACTGTTTTCCATATATTGTGGACATCACACCGAAAGTTTTAATAACTTTTGAAATTATTTTTCTTCTTTATTGCATTAAATTTTAAATTTTCTATGATTAATTAAAATTTTTTTTTTTTTTTTTTTTTTTTTTTAAAAAAAATGAAACACAAAAAAATATATTCATTTATTTAATAAAGCACTGGAAGTGTATTCTCCTCCTAGTCTAAAAAAAGGAATTTTCTTCCAGGAATAATGTATAAAGCGTTGGAATATTTTTGACTACATATGAGAAATAATTCAGGACTTTTTAAAAAAAGAATTGAATCATCACTAATCACAAAAAAATTAGCTTAAACGTATTAAAAATAGAGGCCCTATTTTTAACACAAAACTCCAAACCAAACCTTGACTATATATGCAGTTTGAGATTTTTCAGTCATCTTTTTTATATGATTCAGTTCTTTTTTTTTTATGTAAATGAATATAAAAAGAACAGAATTAAGGACAAAGGAAACAAAAATTAATAATTTTAAAGAAATATTTATGATTTTTAATTATCATAATTAATATTCATAATTAATTGAAATTAATAAAAAAAAAAAAAAAAAATGAAATAAACAAATTAACATAAAAATAAATTTACACATATAACATATTTATTATATAATTTTTTTGATAATTTTATTTAATTTAATATTTAATATATATATTTACATAAATACAAATATATACTATTTAATATTTATTACATTTTTTATTTCTCTTTAATTTTTATTTATTTATTTAATTATTTGGTTATATATTTAATTATTTTTTAATATAAAAATGTTTTTTGATTTAGATAAATTATGATTTTTCAATTTTATAATATTATAAAAAATTTCTTAATTAGATATATTTTTTAAAATATTTTCTTAATTTTCTTTTTTTAAATTAGATAACTTATTTCATTATAAGTTATCTTAATTAAAAAAAAATTCAAAAAATAAATAATAGAATACTTTATATAGATATGATGATATTAATGATATTGATAATATATAAGATTTTAGTTATTGTATGTTTATGACATTAATTAATAATAACTTATAACTTCTCAAAAGCTTGAATAAAATCAGCCTTAATATCATCAATATGTTCAATACCAACACTAATTCTTAAAAGATCTGGAGTAATACCTCCTGCTTTCTTTTCTTCATCACTAAGTTGTTCATGAGTAGTACTGGCTGGATGGACAATAAGAGTCTTGGCATCTCCAACATTAGCTAAATCGGAAATAAGTTTAAGATTAGAAATGAGAGAAGCAGCACCATCATAACCTTTCTTTAAACCAAAAGTAAGAACACCACCATAACCATGTTCTAAATATTTCTTGGCATTAGCATAAGTTGGATGATCTGGAAGACCAGCATAGGAAACCCATGAAACTTCATCACGAGTCTTTAACCATTGAGCAAGTTCTAAGGCATTATCAACATGTCTTTGAGCTCTTAATGATAAACTTTCTAATCCAATGAGATTTAAGAAAGTACTAAATGGACTTTGACATGGTCCAATATCACGAAGTAATTCAGCTCTAGCACGGAAGATGAAAGCAAGATTGCCGAAAGCTTCACTGAACTTTAATCCATGATAAGATGGACTTGGTTCAGTGAATTGTGGGAATTTACCATTTGTCCAATCAAATTTACCACTATCAATGATAACACCACCAATAACTGTACCATGACCATTAATCCATTTAGTAGTAGAATGAACAACAATATCAGCTCCATACTTAATTGGTTGAACTAAATAACCTCCCATACCAAAAGTATTATCAACAATTAAAGGAATACCATGCTTATGAGCAATAGCTGCAAATCCTTCAAAATCTGGAACATAGTGAACTGGATTACCAATAGATTCAATATAAATAGCCTTAGTCTTATCATCGATTAAAGGTTCGTAGTCCTTTGGATCAATAGTATCAACAAACTTGAAAGTAATACCGAAATCTTTGAAGATATTTTGGAATAAATTGTGAGTTCCTCCATAAATGAAACTGGAAGTAATAACATTATCACCGTCCTTAGCAATAGCAGCAATGGAAAGGAATTCAGCAGATTGACCACTAGAAGTAACAAGAGCAGCAGCACCACCTTCTAAAGCAGCAAGTCTTTTTTCAACAACATCGTTGGTTGGATTAGTTAATCTAGAATAGATATTACCAACTTTTCTTAAACCGAATAAATCGGCACCATCATTGATATCCTTGAATACAAAAGAAGTAGAAGCATAAATTGGAACAGCTCTTGCTTGAGTAGCTGGATCAACAATTTGACCGGCATGAACTTGTAAAGTTTCAAAGTGTAATTTTTGATCAGAACTCATTTTTATTTAAATAACTTTAATTTAATTTATTTATTTAATGAATATTATAATTTATTTTTATTTTTATTTTAATTATACGCTATATTTAAAGAAATTTATTTTTCTTTAATTATATTAAAAATTTTTTACTTGTTAATAAGTAATTATTTTAGATATTTAATTTGATATTTAATTAATAATGAAAATTAAAATCAAAAAAGAAAAATTGGTATTTTTATATAAATTTAAAATTCTTAATTAATAATTAATAGAAAATGATTTTTTTTTTTTTTTTTTTACTTTTTTTTTTTTTTTTTTTTGTAATATTAATATTAATATTAATAATATTTTATTTTTTATCTTAAGTATATTTTTTTTTAAACTAAAATATCATTATTTTATTATTGCATCTAAATATTAGTTAATATCTTCTTTTTTTAATAACAATATTATGTAAATCAAATATAAATTTATTTGTGTATTCTTAACAAATAAAAATTTGGAAATTTTATTAGAAAAAAAAAAATGGATACATAATAATTTATACTAAGTATATAAATATATAAATATACATTCTTTTTTCATTTTTAATTTATTTTTATTCCTATTATAAAAAATATATGTTATTATATTTGTTTATATATATTTTAATATATATTAAAATATATTATTTTTGATATATAATATTTATAAATTAAAATTTTCACCTTTTTAAAATATTAATTAAAATTTATAATGAATATACATAATTAAAAATATTAAAATAAAGTTAATAGTTATTATTATTATTATTATTATTATTATTATTATTTATTATTTTTATTATTATTAATCTTTAAATTTTAAAATTAAGAAATTAAAAAAATAAATAAATAAATAAAATAATAAGTAATAAACAATATAAAACTTATTTGTTAATTATTAACAAAAATTTGCAATATATAAATAATAACAACAAATATATATATATAATAAAACAAATAAAAGAAAAAAAAATAATCCATAATCAATCATTTTTAAATGATAATAGAAAATAATTTTAAATAATATTATTTAAATAATATCAGTCATAAAATAATATTATTTTTTTATTTTAATATTCGGTATCTAGGATTAAACAATATAATAAAATCAAAGAATCAATATTTATTATAATTTAATTTTTAGAAAGTTTTTATCTTATTTTCCATCTTTTTTTTTTTTTATTAAAAAAATTAAATATATATATTTATATTAATAAATCTTTAGTAAAATAATTACCAATGAATAGATCTATAAAGATTGCATTAGCCCAGATGCAAATGACATCTGATATGAATGAAAATTTAATCAAAACAATTAAAAGGATGCAAGAGGCATCTATGAAAGGTGTAGATTTAATATGCTTTCCAGAAGTTCAATTATCACCTTTTTTTGCGCAATATCCAAAAAAAGATGTTTCATCATATGTTATAAATATCGATAGCCCATATGTTAAGAAAGTATGTTCATTATGTAAAGAATTAAAATTACATGCTTCACCAAATTTTTATATAGAGGAAAATGGAAAACGTTATGATATGAGTTTATTAATTGATGATGAGGGTCATATTATTGGGAAGCAAAAAATGGTTCATATCGCTCAATGCGAAAAATTTTATGAACAAGATTATTATACACCATCTGAAGAAGGCTTTCATGTCTTTGATACTCGACTTGGAAAAATTGGTATTGTCGTATGTTTTGATAGACATTATCCTGAAAGTATACGTACGGAAGCACTAAGAGGAGCAGAATTAATCATTATTCCAACAGCAAATACAAAGGAGGAGCCTTCTGAATTATTTCAATGGGAAGTAAAAATCCAAGCATTTCAAAATAGTGTAAATATTGCTATGTGTAATAGAGTCGGGGTTGAAGGAGAAATGGAATTTTCTGGAGAATCTATTGTCACCGATTATAATGGTCAATGTATTGCTCTCGCTGGAGATAAAGAAGAATTAGTAATCGCGGATTTGAATTTAAATAAAGCCACAAGTGTGAGAGAATTAAAACCCTATACATCTCTTAGAATAAAGAAATTTTATGAATGAATTTGATAAATAAAAAAAAAAAAATTTTTTTTTTTTTTAATTTAATAAATATATAAATTATAAAAATTATATATTTAATTTTTTTAAATATGTAATTATTTCTGAAATAATAATATATAAAATAAATTTTTTTCTTTTTTTTTTTAAAAAAAAAATTATTAATAAAATAAAATGTTATAAATTTATAATTTAATATATTATGTGTTATATATTTATATATATATATAATTTTTTTTAATAGATTAAGAATAAACTTTATTTAATAATATTCATTAAACAAATACATTATAATAAAATATTACATAAAATTTTTTTACATTAATATTAAAAAATTATGTTATGAATTTCGAGGATGAAATGGCTTCTAACTCTTCCCATTCATAGATGATAACTCTTTATTGATAAAAATTATCTTTTAAATCTGTATCAGAATTTCTTCTTTTCCTTATCATTTCGAAGTCGAAGCTTATGACTATGACAACGACAACGGTAGGTCTAAAGGTATTCAAATTGATCATAGTGTAATAATTCACTAATCACAATAGGCAAAGAATTAATAAGGAATTCTGCAAACCCCATAAAATATAAAATCAGAAGCCGTTCTAGGTTTTATTCTGGTTGTTTAGGCGTAAGCTTTGAGAGAATAAGGTACCTGATTCGACCCGCCCTATTCCTGTAGCGTTTTTTCCACTGGTTTTTCGTTATTAGGTAGTTAGGGTTTTCAGGTAAGTATTATACCCATTTGATACCCCTATATCTCTAATTCAACTTTCATTGATTTACACTTCTTGCGGGCCTGAGAGGGTTGAGTGTGTATGGCATGTTTCTTAAGGAGATACAAAACGTATGATGACATATAAATAACACCAATTTCACGTGATATATACAAATATGTGGCTTTAGCTGTAATATACTACTTAATATTATTTTATTGTATTATTTTGTTATTTCAATTTTTAAATTAATTATTAAGTGAATAATTAAATAAATCATATAATGGTTAGATTTTATTAATAATAATAAGAGATAGAATTATTAATAATAATAATTATAATTTATTAAACTTGGATGGAAAGGTAATTAAAGCTTTTTATAATGAAGAAAAATATAGAAATTCGCTTACAATTCCTGTAACAATAGATATAAGAAATATACCCAATGAAGAAATAAATGAAAATAGTAAATTGTATATCATAAAGGCAAGAGGGAATTCCAAATCAGATATTAATTTTCAAAAAATTTATGATAAATTAAATAAACAAGAATTAAATAAACAAGAGTTTATTTCAAAAAACTATTTTATTAAATGTTATGAAAATCTCCATAGTATAAAAAATAATAAATTAGAAATTGGTTTACCAAAAAATAGTTTAAAAACGGATTGCTGGTATTTTATCACTCAAATTGTTATTATTACAGTTTAGGAGGATAATAATATTACGTATTACAGAACAAACCTATTTACTATAATGACTAGGAAAGAAGGATTTACTAAAAATAATGGTAAAAAAAGTTATATTATATGAAAAAGTTAAAGAGTTCAAAAAAATAATGAAATAGCTAAAGATGAACTATTTTATTATTATAACTCTTTCCATGATGGAAATAATTTTAAATCAGAAATTAAACTTGATTTAAAATTTAGAAAAGTAACTGAAAATATTGAGAATTTCAAGAACAGTACTTCTTTTAATTTTCCACCTAAAAAAGATAAAGATTTAAGGGAAGAAATTACGAAAAGAGAAGGAGAGATCGAAGAAAAAAACAAATCTAATAAAAGAAAAAGCAATGGACCAAATGGTAATCCTGCTAAAAAAAGTAAAAATAATAATAATAATTGTGAACAACCTTATTATAATAATCCTTCAATGGGTTATAATCAAGTAAATGTCAATACTGGTTTATTAAAATTTCTATTATAACATACTTCACCAAATTCATCATGTAATAATAATTTAGCTGTATATCCTAATATTGAAAAAGCCACCAAATTAACTTCACAGGTTAATATTTCAAATGCAACAGAATTAAAATCACTAAATAAAATTTTATTGAATTCTTTAAAAACAAATCGTAATAATAATCCTTCAATGGGTTATAATCAAGTAAATGTCAGTACTGATTTATTCCCATTACAACATATTTCACCAAATTTATCATACAATAATAATTTAACTGTACATCCTAATATTGAAAATGCCATCAAATTAGTTTTGCAATCTAATTAATTATTAAATATATATATTTAATATATATATATATATATAGAGTAATTTATAAAACTATTATATATTTAAAAAAAAAAAAAAAAAAAAAAAAATTAATATTTTAAATTTTATTGTAATCTAATTAATTATTAAATATATATATTTAATATATATATATATATATAGAGTAATTTATAAAACTATTATATATTTAAAAAAAAAAAAAAAAAAAAAATTAATATTTTAAATTTTATTGTATTAATAACAATAATATTTTTTTTTTAGTACCTTATACACTAATTAAAATTATATAGTTTTATATAGTTTTAATAAGTGTATAAGATACTAAAAAAAAAAAAAAAAAAAAAAAAAAAAAAAAAAAACAATATGTAATATTTTCAATACTATAAAATTTTTAATATAAAATATTTAAAATATATCTAATATTATCAATTATTATTTTTTCGTATTTTTACTACATCACATTTTATATATATATATTTTATTATTATAAAAAACTTTCATAACCTTTACTTATTTAATTAAAAAAAAAAAAAAATTGAAAATTATATTATTTTTGTTGTTTTAAAGAATTATTATTTTTAAATATTTTAAATCTTGAATTATTTGATAGTTTTTTTATTTTTTTCTTTAATATTGCTCAATTAAAATCCATTTTTAATAATTAAAATTATTAGTAAATAAATAAATAAATAAATTATCTAAAGAAATCAAGAACAAAATAATTTTTATTATTCATAAGCTGAAAAATTATTATAAAAAAAAAATAATAATAATAATTTATTATATTTATTCGTATTAAATATTTAAAAAAAATTTTTTTTAATTAAATAATATTTACAGAGAATTTGGTGAACAATTAAAAAAAAAAAATACAAAATTGAATTATGAAAATTTATCAAAAAAAAAAAAAAAAAAAAAAGATGATGATGATGGTAAATATTGAAAAAAGAAGTATATATTCTTTTCATGTAAAAATTTAAATTTATATAATATAAATATATAATTTTATATTCATATAAATTTTATAAATTGAAATATTCAGTTTTATTTTTTATTTATTATTTTGTATTTTTATTTTTTTTAAAATTATTTTTATTTAGTATTTATTGATATATTATTTATTTATTTCTTTTATTTTTTAAATAAACAATATATAAATAGAATCAATTTTTCAATTATTTAGTATTAAACATTGAGTATTATAAATAAAAATAAAAAATAAACATTAAATATTATAAATAAATATTATAAATGAATAAATGAATAAATAAATAAATAAATATTATAAATAAATAAATAAATAAATAAATATTATAAATAAATATTATAAATAAATAAATAAATAAATATTATAAATAAATAAATATTTTATTAATAAATAAAAATTATAACAATTTGTGTAACAATATAACAATTCCAACTTGATAACATAGAAGATGTACAAATTATATTGGATAAATATTAACTAATATTAACAAATTATTTTTAAAATTTAAGAAATAATATTGGATGAAGATTAACTTTAATTAACTCTTTTAATTTTTAATCTTTTTTTTTTTAAAATAATTGCAAAAAAAATCTTTTTTTCATTTTTTTTTTTTTCTAATTAATAATAAAATTATTTATTATAAAGTTTAATTATTTTATTTTATTTTATTTTATTTTTAATATTTAATAATATTATATAATTTTAAAATAATTAAATAACATTTCAATTAAAAATTTAAAAAATTAAAAAAATAAAAAAAAATAAAAAATATATTTAATTAATATAATATTCATAAATTTTATAATTACTAAAATAATTAAATTTAATAATAAATAAATAGAATAAATAAATTAATTGAACAAATAAGTAATAATATATAAATAAGTAAATAATATTATATAATACTAGAAATAAAATAATAAATATACAACAAAAATATATATATAAATATATATATAAAATGTCTCAGGAATTACATTTTGAAACTTTACAAGTTCACGCCGGTCAAATTGTTGATCCAGCTACTCAAGCAAGAGCTGCCCCAATTTATGCTACCTCTTCTTATGTTTTCAAGGATATCAATGATGGTGCCGATTTATTCGGTTTAAGAAAAGTTGGTAATATCTATTCCAGATTAACTAATCCAACCAACGATGTTGTTGAAAAGAGACTTGCTGCCTTAGAAGGTGGTGCTGCTGGTCTTGTTACTTCTAGTGGTCAATCTGCTGAATTTATCTCTATTGCTGCTATTGCTAAGAATGGAGACAATGTTATTACTTCCAGTTTCATTTATGGAGGAACTCACAATTTATTCCAAAACATCTTCAAAGATTTCGGTATTACTTTCAAGTTTGTTGATACTATTGATCCAAAGGACTACGAACCTTTAATCGATGATAAGACAAAGGCTATTTATATTGAATCTATTGGTAATCCAGTTCACTATGTTCCAGATTTTGAAGGATTTGCAGCTATTGCTCATAAGCATGGTATTCCTTTAATTGTTGATAATACTTTTGGTATGGGAGGTTATTTAGTTCAACCAATTAAATATGGAGCTGATATTGTTATCCATTCTACTACTAAATGGATTAATGGTCATGGTACAGTTATTGGTGGTGTTATCATTGATAGTGGTAAATTCGATTGGAAGAATGGTAAATTCCCACAATTTACTGAACCAAGTCCATCTTATCATGGATTAAAGTTCAGTGAAGCTTTCGGTAATCTTGCTTTCATCTTCCGTTGCAGAGCTGAATTACTTCGTGATATTGGACCATGTCAAAGTCCATTTAGTACTTTCTTAAATCTCATTGGATTATTATCATTAAGAGCTCAAAGACATGTTGATAATGCCTTAGAACTTGCTCAATGGTTAAAGACTCGTGATGAAGTTGCTTGGGTTTCTTATGCTGGTCTTCCAGATCATCCAACTTATGCTAATGCTAAGAAATACTTAAGAAATGGTTATGGTGGTGTTCTTACTTTCGGTTTAAAGAAGGGTTATAATGGAGCTGCTTCTCTCATTTCTAATCTTAAACTTATTTCTGATTTAGCTAATGTTGGAGATGCCAAGACTCTTATTGTCCATCCAGCCAGTACTACTCATGAACAACTTAGTGATGAAGAAAAGAAAGCAGGAGGTATTACTCCAGATCTTTTAAGAATTAGTGTTGGTATTGAACATATTGATGATATTAAGGCTGATTTCATTCAAGCTTTTGAAAAGTTAGATGATAGTTTAGTTGAAGCTTTCAAGAAATTATAAAAAAAATTAGAAAATTAGTTTATTAATTTCGATTTAATTTTATAGATAATAATAATAAATATTATAATTAATAATATAAAATAATAATATTATACAAAATTTAATTAAATACTATCGGATATTTGACATTGTTAATTTTATAGATAATAATAATGATTATTGTAATTAATAATATAAAATAATAATATTATACAAATTTTATTTAAATACTATCTGATATTTGACATTGTTTAAATATATAATTATACTATATTTTTTATTTCAAACACTTTCATATGTATTAATATATAAAACTAAATAAATAAATATAAAATAAATTTTAAAATAGAAAAAAAAATTAAATATATATAGAGAATAAATAAAGATTAATAAATGATAGAATTGCCATTTTTATTTAATTATGTATACAAATAAAATTTTGTGACAATATTGTTTTGGTATATATTAGTTTTATGTAATATATATGATACAAAAATTATGTTTAGTGATACTTTATATATATTAAAATAATAAAAGTGTTAAAATAAATACTATTTTTATGGAATCAACTGTGAAAAAAAATTATCTTTTTAATAATCTTTTTATGTTTTTATATATAATTAAATATCAATAAAGCAAAGTTAAACAGCATTTTTATAATATATATATTATACTTCAGCATTAAATTTACAATTAAATAATAATAGAAAGGAAATAATGCCAAAAAAAAAAAAAAATTAAGAATAAAAAAAATAAAAATGTGCTTAATTTTAAAAGATTTGAATATTTAATGGATACTTTTTATCTCTGTCTCTTCATTCATTACTATATTATAATTATATATATATATATATATATTTTTTTTTTTTTTGTTAATATTTATTTTTATATTATTTTTAATTATTAATATTTATTAATATTCTATTCATATTTGTTACCAAGAAAAAATAATAATAGTTTTTAATAACAATTTTAAAATTATTGGAGAATTTATTATTTTTAACTTTTTATAATTATAGTACAGCACAAATTTAATCATACTATAAAATTAATCCTGATTAAATATAATATATAAAATATTTAAAAAGATGTAATATGTTTTTATATTTTTGTATTATTGTTTAGTTTTCATTAAGTGATCACTTTATTTTATTTTTATTGTTATTTTAATAATTTTATTTTTTAATTATTTAATAATAGGATTAATTATCATAATCCTTTACAAAATGTATAAACATAAATAAAGTTTAACTATATTAATGAATGTAGTGCATTTCATAATGTGGAGTATTTTATCATATGGCATGTTTTTAATAATTAAATAAATAATAAATAATAATGAATATTTTTTTTTATATATAATTTATTAATATTGTGAAAATAATTTTTTATATTTCTTTTTTAATAGAATATATTATTATTTCTATTGAAATTGTTATTTAATAATTTTTAATTATAAAAATATATTTATTTAATTATATATTTAAATATTTATTTATTTATTTATATATTTATTTATGATTGTATAGAATATCTTAATGTATGGCTCTATTTTAAATATTTATAAGCCATATTACTTAATGCACGATTGAGAAATGAACTATTCCCATATTAACTATATTAATTACAATTGTAATACATAATTTACATCATTTAAACGCCACATATAATTTTACATTGTACAAAATTATAAATAATGTATTTAATTTAATAAATACAAATCTTAATTAAACAAGACTTAATTAAAATACTCAACTTTAATTTTAATATATATTCATTAATACAAAAGAACTAATAAAAAAAAATATTTAGAAAAAAAAAACTTTTATAATAAAATATGTATAAACAAGTCAACATGTTTTAAAAAATTATATATATATATATAAATATTTATTTATTTTTATTATTTTTTTTCTTTCACAATATAATTATAAGTTATATATATAATAAAAAATAAAAATCTTATATTAATCTTTTATTCATCAGGTTAATTATCCATTTAACCTTTTTTTAACTCAAAAATTATCTTTAAATTTAATTAAAAATGAGTGTAACATTGATGATTGTATTATAAATTTTAATATTTTATTTGTTCAGAATAAACAAATATTAACTTAATTTCAAAAAAATTTTAAAAATTTTAAAAATAAATGAATTTATTTCATTGGCTGAAAGTAAACTAAAATTGACATTTATATTGTTATTTGAAAAAAAAAAGTTTGATCTAATTTCTTTTTATTAAAATAAAAATATAATAATAAAAAAGAAAAAAAAAATTATGGATTAATATAGAAGATCATTATTTAAAATCAAATAAGAAATTGATAACCTTAAAAAACATTAGTACTAAATTATATAAAAATGAGTAAATTTTCCTCCAAAAATAATTTCATTTTTTTTGTATTAACAAATAATTAATTAATAAAATAACAATAAAATCAATTATTTAATATCAAAATAACTTGATATTTGTTAAAATAAAAATTTAATAATTAAAAAAAAAAAAAAAAAAAGCAAAGTATAAACAAATTAAGATTCATAATTAGTAAAAAATGAGTTCCGAACAAGAATTACACTTTGAAACTTTACAAGTTCACGCCGGTCAAGTTGTTGATCCAGCTACTCAAGCAAGAGCTGCCCCAATTTATGCTACCTCTTCTTATGTTTTCAAGGATATTAATGATGGTGCCGATTTATTCGGTTTAAGAAAAGTTGGTAATATCTATTCCAGATTAACTAATCCAACCAACGATGTTGTTGAAAAGAGACTTGCTGCCTTAGAAGGTGGTGCCGCTGGTCTTGTTACTTCTAGTGGTCAATCTGCTGAATTTATCTCTATTGCTGCTATTGCTAAGAATGGTGACAATGTTATTACTTCCAGTTTCATTTATGGTGGTACTCACAATTTATTCCAAAATATCTTCAAAGATTTCGGTATTACTTTCAAGTTTGTTGATACTATTGATCCAAAGGACTACGAACCTTTAATCGATGATAAGACTAAGGCTATTTATATTGAATCTATTGGTAATCCAGTTCACTATGTTCCAGATTTTGAAGGATTTGCAGCTATTGCTCATAAGCATGGTATTCCTTTAATTGTTGATAATACTTTTGGTATGGGAGGTTATTTAGTTCAACCAATTAAGTATGGAGCTGATATTGTTATCCATTCTACTACTAAATGGATTAATGGTCATGGTACAGTTATTGGTGGTGTTATCATTGATAGTGGTAAATTCGATTGGAAGAATGGTAAATTCCCACAATTTACTGAACCAAGTCCATCTTATCATGGATTAAAGTTCAGTGAAGCTTTCGGCAATCTTGCTTTCATCTTCCGTTGCAGAGCTGAATTACTTCGTGATATTGGACCATGTCAAAGTCCATTTAGTACATTCATAAATCTTCTTGGATTAGAAAGTTTATCATTAAGAGCTCAAAGACATGTTGATAATGCCTTAGAACTTGCTCAATGGTTAAAGACTCGCGATGAAGTTGCTTGGGTTTCTTATGCTGGTCTTCCAGATCATCCAACTTATGCTAATGCTAAGAAATATTTAAAGCATGGTTATGGTGGTGTTCTTACTTTCGGTTTAAAGAAGGGTTATGATGGTGCCGCCTCTTTCATTTCTAACCTTAAACTCGTTTCTAATTTAGCTAATGTTGGAGATGCCAAGACTCTTATTGTCCATCCAGCCAGTACTACTCATGAACAACTTAGTGATGAAGAAAAGAAAGCAGGAGGTATTACTCCAGATCTTTTAAGAATTAGTGTTGGTATTGAACATATTGATGATATTAAGGCTGATTTCATTCAAGCTTTTAAAAAGTTATAAATTAAATAAATAAATAAATTAAAAATTAAAAATTAAAAATTAAAATTATCAACATTAATTAAAAAAAAAAAAAAATGTATATAATAGTTAAAAAAAAATAATTATTTAAATAATAATATTAAAAATTAATTATAATAATAAATTTATACCAAGTTATGAAGTAAATATATACTATCTTTTTAAAGATATATAGTTATTTTTCATAAATACAGAATTAATAATTTACATACAAAAAAAAAAAAAAAAAAAAAAAAAAAAAAAAAAAAAAAAAAAAAAGTGTATATTTAAATAGAGCGCTTATAATTAATAATTAATAAAACAAAATAAAAAAAATATAAAATAAAAAATATAAAAAATAATTTATTGTGCTTTATGGATTATATAATTTTTGTATTTTTGCGTTAATTGTTCCGTTTTGTGTGAATATTTAATGAATAATTACAAAATTTAATGTATACTTCCATATACGATATATAGTTTGAATAATTTGATGGTTTTATATATAATTATTTTTATTAATTTAAATAAAAAAATGAAAATATTGAATTCTTTATACTAATTAAAATATTTTTTTAATGCATAATATATATGAAGAAATATAGTAAAAAAAATATTTATATATATATATACAAATATTTTTTTTTTCCTCATATTACCTCAAATATAAATATATTATTATTATTATGAATTTTTATAAAATGTTATAATATAGTCATATTATATGATAAATACCGTTGATTTTTTTTTTCTCTTTTAACTAAAGTAAATTTATTCTATTAACTTCGCATGATAATTATGTTGATATTGAAGATAATAAATAATATTTTTTTTTATAATAGATTAGGAATAAACTTTATTGATTAATATTTATTAAAAAATTACATGAAAATTTTTTACATTAGTATTGAAAAACTATCTTATGAGTTTTGAGGAGAAAAATGGCCTCTAACTCTTCTCATTCATCGATGATAACTCCATGTGGATGAATAAAAAAATTATCATTCGAATCTGTATCAGAATTTCTTCTTCACCTCATCGTTTCGACGTCGATGCTATTGACAATGGTAGATCCAATTAATGTATATATACAAATTGATTCATAGTGTAAAAAATTCACAAATCACAGTAGGCATATCATTTAGTAAGGAATAAGGAATTCCACAAGCCCCATATAAAATATGTTATCATTTTCATCACAACAAGGGCAGCAAATTGGGCAATCATCTGATATATCAATTTATTTTTTTAACATAAGACTTTCACTTCAAATTTGAATTCACATTTAATTTTTCGTCCAATTCTTAAAAAAACCCAAGAAAAAGATTGTGAAATATTTTTAGTGATAGACATTGTATAAATTTATTTTTTAAAAATCAAATTTAAACTTCTTGTATTTCCTTGATCTAATCAAATTGTATAAATTTTTTTTTTAAAAATCAAATTTAAACTTCTTGTATTTCCTTGATCTAATCGAAGGAGTACTTGAATAATGAACATTTTCCCAGTTAAAACTTTTCATATTTCTCCAGAATGTTTATTACTGTGTTTGTATATTGTTAATTTACGTGATTCTTTTTTTTTTTTTTTTTTTTTTTTTTTTTTTTTTTTTTTTTTTTTGACCAAGGATAATATGAAAGTGTTAAAATATTTTTAATTAAACGAAAAAAAAAAAAAAAATAATACAAGAAAATTCTTTCCATGTTTTAAAACATCAAATCATCGCTCTTAGTACGAAAAACTAGCTATAAAGTTTTTTGGTATAAAATAATTCCTTAAGATATATCATAAATAGTAGTATTAGAAATCTTATTTTTAAACCCAAAAAAACTCTAAAACAAACCTCAATTAAAAGCAGATTGAGCTTTTTCAATGTTCTTCAGTGTTTTTTTTTTTTTTTATTTGATCCTAGTAATTCCCCGAGCAGGGGTGTACTCGATTTATGTATTTAAATCGCCTGCAAGGGGAATTAACTTTACTCTTATAAAGTAGATCCACAGTACTGGTGCAAAATAGTAGTAAAGTTATATTTTGTGTTAATTAATAACATTATGCGCAATGGTAATGTTATTGGTAAAATTTTTCTGGTGAACATTCACTGCGGAATATAATGGTGCATTTTTGGAACATTGTTAAATAAGTTACACCCAAGAATTAGTAATACATTTTCATTGTATTTCTATTTTCATGTAGTATTACTATTCTCATGTAAGAATCTATTGTATTCAATTGTATTTCAACTATATATTTCATGTATCACGTTGTAAGAGATTGATTCACTTAATTTATTTAACTCTTTACTAATTTTGTTGACTTTCCCCCCATTTCGGATCATAAACCTTTATTAATAAAAGGTAAATGTTTTTCATCAGTTAATTCAGATAATTCTTTCTCTCTGCCTAAAAAGACAGTTAAAGGGGATAGATTAAATGTATAAATGAAAAAGAATCAATTTTTGACAACAACTATTTTAGTGTATTAGAGGAAGTGATTCCAGATCCTAATATTAGTATTGATGATATTTCTAAGAAATTTATTTCAACTTCATTCAATATTGCTAAGGAACTTAATATCACGTCAATTTCAGAAGTTCGAAAATCTTTTTTTCATATGTCGCAGAAAATATTTAATTTGCAAAAACTCAAAATGAAATTATATAAATCCATTAAAAGAAGAGGTTCTTATTATAGATGAATTTGAAGAATTAATTGAAAAATATAATAGAATGAATGTGCAAAATTATTCATCATATGTATAATATTTATAGGAAAACTAAATACCAACATTGGATCAATACAGGATGTGAATATATGAAATCTCATAACCCTAAGAAAGCTTGGAAATGACTTAAAACAACAGCAAAAGTAGATAAATTTAAAAATATGTCAAATTCTCCAGTAAAGTACAAAAATGGTAAACTAGCTACTTCTACTAAAGAACAGTTAGAAGTATGGCACAATCACTATAAAAAACTTGCTTCAAGCCATTCTGATATCAATAGTATAATAATAAAATCTAAATTACTTTTCAATTTTTAATGCAATCTTTATCTTTTTGTATAAATCATAACTGTAATTTTTTATATTAAAAAAAAAAAAAAACTTTTTTTTTTCTACTTATGCATAGAACTCTTAAACGTAAACTAGAGAAAAGAGGTAATAACGATAATAAAATCAAGGATTTTTATTGGTAAAGAGATTTGAAAATCAATTCTATAAAAGCTGAGTTTTATGATAAATACAAATTCGAAGAAACATCAAAATTTATTAAACTTTGTTATGAATATCCTGATCTTTCATATAGTTTCTATTGGCTATTGAGAGCACGAAGCGGATATAGATTAGATGCTAGAATTGCTAAAGCTGCAAAAATAGTAGATCAAATGTGTCCTAATTTTTGTCCCTGTTGTAAAAGTAATAAACAATGGATAAGTCATTGGTTAATTGATTGTCCATTTTTTAATCATATTTGTAGTAAAGTTAATGATAAAATTTTATTTTTATATAATGCTTTTTACCGTGG
>JACVTC010000088.1:357500-452500 GCA_016946835.1 Neocallimastix lanati (nom. inval.) | reverse complement strand
GTCTTTATATTATATTCATAATTTTTAAAATTTAATAACAATGGACCTGAGTATTATTTACCTTATTCAAAATTATTATTTTAAAAAAAGAAGAAAAAAAAAAATAAAAAACTTCAAATATTAAAATTTATTTCTTTTTTATTTCTAAAATATATATTTATTGTAAAATAAATAATACATAAATTATTAGAATTTTTTAAAAAATAAATTTCTTTAATTTTTAAAATCAAGCTTTTGTACTTTTTTTTTTTTTTAATTAATATTTTAATTAATTAAATATATATTTTATCATTAATTATTCAACTTTATCTTAACTAATAATCTAATCCTTTATTATATTTATATATTTTATATAATAATAGGGTAAAATATTAATTTTTTAAATTTTTTACATTAAAAAAAAATAATAGATTAATATATTAAATACATGCATTATTTTATGATAATTATAAATATTAATGATAAGGCAAGGATTATAAAAAATATTATTTATAATTATTCATTATTATTCATTACTATTTATTATTTATTATTTATTATTATTTATTATTTATTATTTATTATTTATTATTATTTATTATTTATTATCTAATTATTTAATTTAATTATTTAATTATTTATTCATTATTTAGTTATTTAATTGTTTATTATTTATTTACTTATTATTGTTAAGTATCCACAAAATATATATATATTACATTAACATATATCAGTTCTTAACTATAAATATTATTATTTGATATATGAAAAGTTTACAAAATGATACAAATTATTATACTTTTCTTCCAATGACTTGATTTATTTATTCCTTGAATTAAGCAAAGACCCAAGGGGAATGTCAAGGAAGATGAATAAAATAAAACAAAATTATACCAACTATTACAATAGTTTCAAAGAAATATTTTATTTAATTTTCAAAAAAAAATTTTTTTTAAAAAAAAAAAAAAAAAAAAACTTTCAATTTGCAGCACATATCATATATATAAAAATATTTAACACATATCTTTATTTTATTTTATTTTATTTTGTTTTTTATTTTTTTTTAAAAAAAAAAAAAATATGTAAATCTTTTGTTATATATATATAAAAAAGAAATAATTATATAAATATTTTTCTTATTTGAACGTTGCTGTAACAAATATAAAAAAAAATTGATATAAATGAATAATTATTGTTATTATTATTATTTTTTATGGATATAATAAATTTTCTTTTTTATTGTTATTATTATTGTTGTTGTCATTAATATTATTATCTTAACTAACAAGTTAAAAAAAGAAAATTTTATATAAATACAATGCTAATGAATTAAATAAATACTAAAAGATGGATAAAAAAAAAAAGAATGAAGAAGAATGAAGTTATTTATATTTATTAATTATTAATATTAATATAATTAAGAATACAATCAATAATAATAATAATAAACCATTAATAATTCTTCTTTTTCTCATCAACACTTAATTCACCAGCACCTTCATAAGAAAGAAGAAGTAATGAACCTGCTATACCCAACATTTGGAAAAATTCAAATCTAATATCTCTTTCCATTTTCTACATTTTAAATATATGAGAAAAAAAAAAAAAAAAAAAAAAAAAAAGTTTAATATAGTTATATATTATTATTAATAAATAAATAATATAATAATAATAATAATAAATATTTATAAATTATATTATATTATTTTATATATATATATATATATATATATATTATTATCAAATTTATTAAAAACAATTAATTTGAACAATTTAACAATAAAAATATTATTATTATTATTATTATTATTATTATTATTATTATTATTATTATTATTATTATTATTATTATTATTATTATTATTATTATTATTATTATTATTATTATTATTATTATTATTATTATTATTATTATTATTATTATTATTATTATTATTATTATTATTATTATTATTATTATTATTATTATTATTATTATTATTATTATTATTATTATTATTATTATTATTATTATTATTATTATTATTATTATTATTATTATTATTATTATTATTATTATTATTATTATTATTATTATTATTATTATTATTATTATTATTATTATTATTATTATTATTATTATTATTATTATTATTATTATTATTATTATTATTATTATTATTATTATTATTATTATTATTATTATTAAGTTTGATAACTTACTGGATCTGGATATTCCCAATATGGATAGACAAAGAAGTTCACTAAGAGAATGCCCACACATAGTATAGGACTAACAATTTTAACCTTATAGCCAATACCAATCATAGTAAAAGCAACAGCACAAAGAATAACGATAACAATACTTAAAAAGATATGTGATTTAAAGTTCATACCAATAAGTTGGGTAATGAACAAGAAAGTAATCATAATACGACCAGCGAGTTGAAGATACATACTCTTGGAAATAAATGGAACATCCGGTAATCCAATTGAAAAGTGTTTATCATAATTATTAAAATCTTTAGCCATAAGAAGAAACAAACCACCTAATACAGAGAATCTTCTTGTAATAATAATAGCATCCGTAAAGTTGTGATATACCAATAATGAAACAAATGAGAAGCATGTTAAGATAACGGTACATGGAGCAACATATTTATTGGCAATAATAATTATAGAGCATAATAAGGATGATAAAATAATGTTACACTGATAAAAATACCAAAAGAAATATAGTATATTAAATGATTTCGGAAATTCAAGTGATTTGCTATTTTGTTTTAACATTAAAATATAAATTTAATTAATTTGTTAATATATATATATAATTAAAATAAAATAAAATAAAAATTTCTAATTTTATTTTTATTTTTATTTTTTTTTATATATATAATTTAATTATTTTTATATTATGAATTCTAATTTCTTAAATTCTATAAAACTTTATATATTTAAATTTTAAAATTAATTGAAGATATTCTCGTCCATAAAGTATAAATAATATTAACATTTAAAAAATTATTTAAATTTGATATATAGTATTTTTATATATTTTTATGCCATCTTTAATTTTATTATATTAACTCTACAAATCTTCATTAATAGTTATAGTTAATTAATAAATATTATTAGTATAAAAAATAAAATAATTCATTTGTTCTTATATATATATAATTTCATTTTTAAATTTCCTTATTGCTTTCTGTTTCAATATGTCATATATAAGATCTCAAAAAAAAATATATATTGTTTCCTCATAATTTATTATAATAGAAAAATTAATTACTATGTATCAACAGAGTCTTGAATAAAAGCAGAAGTAATAAGAATTCTTGCTATTAATGGAACAATAGTTCTAGAATATCTTCTTATTCTAACATAAAGTTCATCTAAAAAATCAGCTGGCATGATGATTATTATATATTATATATAACTATTTTTTAATAAAAATAAAAATAAATGAAAAGAAAAGAAAGTAATACTGTTTTTTTCTTTTTCTTTTTTTTTTTTTATTTTTTATTTCTTTATAAAATTTTATTTTTTATTATTATTTTTATATATTTAATTTTTAATTTTAACACTTTTTTTTTTGTTAAATTTATATATATTTTTTTTTACTTTGTTATTTTTATATTTTTAATTTTAGTTTTTATTTATTTAATGTTCTGATTTTTTTTATTTTTTTATTTTTTTATTTTTATTCTTATTCTTATTTTTTTTTTTTCTTGAAAATTTAAATTTATTCTTCCTTTTTTTTTTTTTTATTTTTATATTCATCTAATTTTTATATTTAATTAACTAAATGTATAATAAATTAATTAAATACTATATAATTTATTACCTTTGTATTTCAATATATCATTTAATTTTTTTTTAAAAAAAAAATAATATTAAACTTTTGAAAAGAATTTACTATTATTGTTAAATGACATTTATTTATTTATTTATTTATTTATTTATTTATTTATTTATTTATTTATTTATTTATTTATTTATTTAGATTACTTTTATACAAGAATTATTCAATATTAAAATTATTAAAATCAATATATTAGAAATTCTAAAAAAAAAAATCTTTTAATATTTTTTTATTAAATATTTATACACTTCTAATCTACTTCTATAGAATAACACTATTTCCTCAGTATTGAATTTAACACTTTCTTCTCAATTTTTAATTATTTACTTTTAGATTAATAATCATATGATAAATATATAAAATTTATAAAATAAATTCTATAACATTATTTATAACACTTTACTTATATTAAAAATATATTTTATAAATAAAAATCTATAGTAATATAATAATAATTAACACATTTCTAAATATATATTTTTAATTATTGTAAATTTTTAACACTAAATACTTAAGATAACAATAAAAAAAAAAAAAAATATATATATATATATATATATATATATTGTTTAAAATAGTGAGAGTTAATGTAATAATACCATATTTATTAATTTTATTATCTCTGGTACTGTTATTACCACTCACTAAAACAGTAAGATTTTTTAATATTCAATTAAAAATTTTTATTGATAAACATTTTAAAGAAATAATACGTTAACTGAAATAAATAATAAAAATGAAAATCTCATGAAAAATAATCAAAAATAAAAATTAAATCATCAAAAATAGAATTTTTTTTTTTAAAAAAATGAAAATGTATTGAAAAAGACTTTAAATTAACTTTAATTATATTTTGAATAAATATTTTATTTATATTTCTTGACAACAACATAAAAAAAAAATAATAAAAATAAAAAAAAAAAAAAGAAAAAAGAAAACTTTCAATATTTTTAAGATAATTAGTATAACCCTCTTTCTAATTTTTTTAATAAATATTAATTTTATTTTTTATATTTAATATTAATTCTTTTCTTCTTTTTTTTTTTTTTTTAAAAAAAAAATTTTATACTATCGATCAAAAGAATAACTTCCATTATATAAGAGTTTAATAGCCAATAAAAATAAGAAAACTTATTTATTCAATTAAATAAAAAAATTTTTATATATTTTTTATTTCATTAAAAATTAAAATTTTTAATAAATGATTTACATTATTTGTTATTATTGGATTATTAATGATTATTTGTTAATAACACAGTTAATGTTGTTTAATTACATTTTACATTACACTTCATTAAAATATTTTTATTCGATGGTAACATGAAGTGTAACATTAAATGTTACCAATATTGTTATAGATAAATAATTATAAATAATATGTAATGACATATTCTTTAAATTCTT
Organism: Neocallimastix lanati (nom. inval.); assembly: GCA_016946835.1. Lineage (NCBI taxonomy): Eukaryota > Fungi > Neocallimastigomycota > Neocallimastigomycetes > Neocallimastigales > Neocallimastigaceae > Neocallimastix > Neocallimastix lanati (nom. inval.). Next base: position 447,276 of record JACVTC010000088.1, on the reverse strand, counting down.
AAATGAATAGGTCTTTCTTAATGTAGGAAGCAATAATAAATAAATAAATAAATAAATAAATAAATAATAAAATATAAAAAATCAGAAATGGTACTTATATTTTAAGTACCATTTCTGATTTTTTAAATTTTATATTTAACAGATTAAGTATTAAAAGGGTAGATATTAAGGAAGAAGTATATCAACACCAAGATCAAATTAACATATTTCTTTTTCCATAGGAAAATTTATCCAATTTTTAATTATAACAAAAACAAAAAACAAAACAAATAAAAAAAATTTATTAATATATATTTATATTTATATTATTTATTATTTATTAATTAATGACGAATAATAATTAATATTCATTCTTGGACATCTTTCTTTTAATTATTAATATTATAATTATGATTTTGTTTTATGTATTTATTATTATTATTATTATTATTATTATTATTTTTTAATATTCACTTTTCAATTCTTTTTCTCATAATAAATAAAAATATTAATATTATTTATTCTATATTTCTCATTTATATATTTTTAATAAAGTATTATAGTAGTAGTAGTAGTAGTAGTATTTATTTTTCTTTTTTAATAAATACTTTGTACTATTTAATATATCTCAAAGAATTTTCAATTCATTTAAAAAAAAAATATATATATATATATATATATATACATATAAATTAAAAATTTTATAATTATTTTTATAACTTTAATTTATATAAAAGTTTAAAAATAAAGTATTTGAAATAAAAAAAAATAAATAAAAATAATTTTTTTTTTTTTTTTTTTTTTTTTTTTTTTTTTTTTTTTTTTTTTTTTTTTTTTTAGACTAGGAATAAACTTTATTTAATAATATTTTTTTTAAAAAATACATGAAATTTAAATACATGAAATTATTTTTTATATTAATATTAAAAAACTACGTTATGAGATTCGAGGACGAAAAGGCCTCTAACTCTTCCCATTCATCGAAGATAACTCCATGTGGATGAAAATTATCATTCGAATCTGTATCAGAATTTCTTCTTTGCCTTATCGTTACGACGTCGACGCTCTTGACAACGGTAGGTCTAACACTATACAAATCGATCATGGTGTAAAAATCACCAATCACAATAGGCATAACGTTAGTAAGGAATTCCGCAAGCCCCACAAAATATGAAATCGGGAAAGAAGACTCGTTCGAAGGTGATTGAAAAATATTATTAATATATCGCCTTCTTTCCCCCGAGCCGATCTTTAAGATTTCAAATACTGCATTTCCGCCAAGAAGGAGACACAGCACGTAAAAATTGATATTATCATCAAAATCTTCCTCTTTATCATCAGGAATGTTCAATGATTTCTCATGAACAATTAGAGAAAAATTAATAAAAATTTCATCAACAAAGGGAATGAAATGTCGCCTAAATTCTTCAAATTTAGGACATAAAAGTATCCAGTGTGTAAAACTAGGTATGCTGTTACTCTCACCACAACAAGGGCAGTATGTTGGGCAATTTTCTGATACTAGATTACTTTTAACATACGTTTTTACATCAAATTTGAATCCACATTTAATTCGTCCAATCCAAAAAAATCCAAGAGAAAATTGTGAATATTTAAGTGATAGACGTTGAATAAATTTTTTAAAACCAAATTTAAATTTCTTGTATTTTGTAGATCTGATCGCAGGAGTGCTTGAATAATGAATATTTTCCCAGTAAAACTTCCTTATTTCTCCAGGAAGTTTATTATTGTGCTTGTGTACTGCTAAACTCCGTGCTTTTTTCGTCCATGAATAGTGATAAAAATAATAGATTAAGAAAAATCATTAATATTAAAACGATCGAAAACTCACTATGTATGGCTCTTTAATACTCAATAACATATAATAAATTGTTTTCTTGTTGTATTTTAAATTTAAATATATATATATATATATAAATATATATATTTTTTTAACCTAAATATTTCTTTAAATCGTATATCCATTATATTAAATAAATAAATATATAATTAAAAATTAAATATATATATATGATTGACTAACAAAAATAAATAAGAAATAATATGTATATTATCAATTAATTTTTGATTTTGTTTTAATTTGTTTTTAATCTTTTTATTATATTTTAGTAAATATAATAAAAGTAATAAAAATATTATTATTACTTATTATTATTTTTAACTATTATATTTTATCTTATTTAATAATATTATGATTAAATTTAATTATTAATAATTATTTATAATTACTATTAATATCAATTATTATTATTATTAGTTGGAGTAGTAGTAGTAGTAGTAGTATATTTTCAATTATCATTATTGTTAGTTGTTAAAATGTTTTTCAGTACTATTAGTTGAAATAAAGTATTATGATTAATTTTTATTAATTTTTATTAATTTTTATTTAATTTGTAATAATTTATTTTTTATTTATTTATTATAAATAGATTATACAAAATACAATTTTTTCTCAGAAAAATTTATTTTTTAAAAAACTATTTTTTATTTATTTATGTGCATTGTACATAATGATATTTAAAACATTTTTTTTTTTTTAAAAAATAAAAATAATAAATAAATAAATAATTATGCATTTTCTATATATAATAAATATCAGTGTGTGTTGCAATACAAATAAAATTTAATAATAATTATCAGTGTTACGATAAAAATAAAATGCTTTTTTTTTTCTTTTTTTTTTTTTTTTTTTTTTTTTTTTTTTAATATTTATATTACTATTTCCAATAAAATAAAATAAAATAAAATAAATAAAAAAAAATAAAAAAATAATTATAAAAAAATAAAAAAAAAAAAAAATATATAAATAAATTAAATTAAAAGAAATTAAATTAAATTAAATTAAATTAAATTAAAAAAAAAAAATTCAATTCTAATTGATATCATCTAACTCATTTCCCCAATCTTCATAAAGATGATTAGAGAAAATAGATATTCCATTAAAGTAGTTAGGATGATTCATTTTACTTCTCTCAATAATGGTAGTTACAGTACTGTTTAAATTTTCATTATAATCAGCATAGGCAATACCAATAACCGTACTAGCATTATCAGTTAAATAGTCTTCGGCACGATTAAGAACTCTTTCTGCTGTCCCACCAGCACCATCATAGATCATTGGAATAATAAAGTCTAATCTATCCTCGTTTACTAAATCATAGCCCCTACCATTTTCAAGTTCATTATTTTGAGTTCGAGAAGAATACCACCAAGCTACTGCTGCTGATAATGTTACATTTGGTCTTACTTCATTGACAGCTTGACGGCATTCCTCAATGACTCGAATATAATTTTGGAAAATGGCATTTCTTACTTCTACACTACCATTCTTCCAATTTGGATGGGCATGAGGTTCACAATCAATATGAACACCCTGAATATCTAAATTATATTCATTCACAAAATTTAATAATTGTTTCATTAAACTATATCCCTGGCCAGGATTATCTAAATAACCGGTATCTTCTAATGTCATCAAATGAACAGTAATATTTTGTTTTCTAAATTCTTGAACATTTGCAATAAGTGAATCTTTTTGTTTAATATTTGCAGATAAAAGTACATAATTCCAATTCTTTAACTTAGCAAACTTAGCATTATATACTGAACCATAGATGCGTGATTTATAAAACCATCCACCATAACAATCTTTAGAGGGTTGATCATTTTCATCTACACACATATAAGGTATAAATCTGTTATTTTCTTCTTCATTATCAAAATCGGGTTCACTTTCATCAGTTACCCTTTCTTCTATACTATAATTTGGTCTCCCATCTACACCACCAAAAATCACAAAAATATTGGTTATTACTAAACAAAGAATTAACAAAGACAAATTCTCCATTGCTAATTTTTTTTTTTTTTTTTTTTTTTTTTTTTTAATAATGTAAATATGTAATGATATTATTATTTACTATCTATATAATATTGTTATTCGAATTTGTACAATTTTTTTTTTCTTTAACACTTTGTAAAGAATTTATCAAGTTATTATATTTTATATATATGAAAATTAATACTGTAAATATGTAATGGTAATGATGTTAATATTTACTATCTATATAATATTGTTTTTCGAATTTGTACAATTATTTTTTCTTTAACACTTTATAAAGAATTTATCAAGTTATTATATTTTATATATATGAAAATTAACATTGTAAATATGTAATGGTAATGATGTTAATATTTACTATCTATATAATATTGTTTTTCGAATTTGTACAATTATTTTTTCTTTAACACTTTATAAAGAATTTATCATTTTATTATATTTTATATATAGGAAAATTAATTAAAAATATTAGATAATATTAAAAATAAAGCTTAAAATAGTATAAAATTTTAAAATAAATTAATTTAACTTTTCTTTTTTTTTTAATAATATTATTATAAAGTAATTTAAAAAAAAAATTATTCTATTAAATATTTTTTTTTTCCTTAAATAAATTATTAATTCATAAAAAAAAAATTTTTTTTTTTTTTTTTTTTTTAGATTTTGATTATATACTTATTTTAGAAATTCCTTTTAGTTTAGGTAAAAAAATTTTTAATTTATTAACTTCAATGATTATGATTATTCCATAAAAGATCTAATTAAAATTAAAATTATAACCTATAGAATTATCTGTCTTTCTATATTATTATTTTAATTTAATATAATATTATTATTATTATTACTATTATTTTAATATAATTTTATACTATTTATTATTACTATTATTATTATTGTTATTTAATATTATACTATTATTATTATTATTATTATGAATTTTTTATTCTTTTTTTATTATTTATAACTAATATTAATTATATCTATTAATATCATTAATATAATATTTTTTTTTTTTTTTTTTTTAGATTAATGCATATCCAAATGTAAATGTATCAAATAAAATATATATTAAAAATAAGCTTTAAAAAAAAATAAATAAATAAATAAAATAAATGTAATACAATTAAAGTAAAATGAAAATTTAAAAGTAAATTTTAATTTTGGTATTATAAAATGAATCTATATCATTTCAACCAAAAATATTTAATAAAAAGAAAATTAAAAATAAAAATAAAAATAACAAAAAAAAATAAAAATAAAAAATAACAAAAAAAAAAAAAAAAAAAAAAAAAAAAAAAAAGTTAACATCTGTAAAGTAGATGATATAGTAACTACTAAAGTCTCTTCTCTTGAACCAAGAGAAATATGATTAGGAGATTCAAGATTCATTGTGTGAAGAATAATGATTATTATCTGTAGTTTAAGATGTACTAAGAAGGACTTGTAATATAGGTTCTTCTTTTCCCTATCGGTTCGATTGGGAAAAGGCTTTTTTATAACACCATTTAAAGAATAACTCAAGGGAGCTACTAACGATTGGTATAATATTAGTAAAAAAAAAAAAAAAAAGTTCATAGAGATATATATATATATAAAGATGAATAAAATCTTAAACAAAACTGTTACTTTAAACTTTATATTCATTCATTATTGTTTACCATTATCTTTCTTTTATAATTATTATTTTTATTAATAATTTATTTATTACTTTTATTTTATTTTATTTTATTTATTTTATTTTATTTTATTTTATTTTATTTATTTTATTTTATTTTATTTTTTTTTTTTTAATAACAAAAAAAAAAATAAATAAATAAATAATTATTATTATTATAATAAAGATAATTTATAAATGTTATCAAATTAAAATGAATTATTTTTTAAAAAAAGAAAATAAAAATAAAAAAATAGAAAATAATAAAAATAATAAAAAAAAAATAATAGAGAAAAAAGAATTGTATACTTTCTGTTTAAATTAAACTATTTTAAATAAAATAATTAAAATTAAATCAATTATTTGTAAAAAAAAAAAAAAAAAAAAAAAAAAAAAAAAAAAAAAAATTATAAATTTTTTTTTTTTTTTTTCTACTGATGTCAAATAAAGTATAAATATTATATATATTATTTATATATATAAATTATAATTAAAAAAACAAAATTTTTTTATTTAATTAATCTATAATATATTGTTTTGTTTTGTTTTTCTTTTTTTTTTTTTTTTTTTTCTTTTTTTTTTTTTTATTATTATTATTATTATTATTATTATTATTTTATTTTATTTTTTTATTTATTTATTTGATTGTTTAGTTGTTTTCGTTATTTTCGTTATATATATATATTTTCTAAATTATTTTTATGAAATGTTAATATATCGCAAGGTTATTTAAATGCAATAATGTATTTAATGAATGAAAAATATATAAAAATATAATATTCTATTAAATTATTTAAGCTATAATACAATCTTGTTGGTTTTCATCAATATACTTTCTTCTATCCTTTTTATTAGTAGATGGTCTATGTGATATTAAATGACCATTGATTTTATCAATAGCCCTATTTATTTTAATTAAAAAAAAATAAAAATAAAAATAAAAATAAAAATAAAAATAAATAAAAATAAGAAAATTATAAATATATATAAATAAAAAAGAAAGGTGAAGAAAATAAATATTTAAATTAATATATAAAATAAAATTATTATTATAGTTGCATTATATTATATTATACTTTATTTAATTATTATCTAAAATAAAATCTCTATTATATATCTATATATTTATTAATTTTAATTATTTCAATTTTTACCTTCTATCACCATGATCAGCAGCCTTTTTATACCATTTATTTGATTCTTCAGCATTAGCTTCTATACCAATACCCATTTCATAGAACTATTTATAAAAATAATTCATAAATGAATAATAAATTATTTAAAAATAAAATAAAATAAAATAAAATTATTAATAAAATTAATATAGAGTAATATTAGTATTATAATTTTAATAAATGATTAAATGTAAAGTTTTCACTACTAACACTACTACCATTATTATTATTATTATTATTATTATTATTATTATTATTATTATTATTATTATTATTATTATTATTATTATTATTATTATTATTATTATTATTATTATTATTATTATTATTATTATTATTATTATTATTATTATTATTATTATTATTATTATTACTGATTTATTTAAATTTATTCATTTTAATAAATAATATACTTACATAACCAAGAGCATATTCGGCCTTTGTATAGCCTTGATTAGCAGAAAGAAGACAATAATGATAGGCTTCTTGATCATTAGAATCCATAATACCTTGAGCACCAGTTAAGTACCATCCTGCTAAAGCAAATTGAGCTCTAGCATCTCCACCTTCAGATGATACAGTGTACCAATGAATAGATTGAGCAGCATCTATCGGGCAACCTAATAAACCTCTTTCAAAAGATTCCCCAAGCTTATATTGAGATTGAGCATTATGTAATTCAGCACCTTGAACATATAATTCTAAAGCATAGTTATCATCTTGATAAATTACTGGAGGATAACCAGTTTCATATAATAAACCCATTTCATATGCACATTTACCACAACCGTCATCCATATTTTGAATATTAAGAGCACGCTTAAACCATTTAACAGCATTCTTAATATCTTTACGATGATTTAATTCACCTCTTAAACTGGCTACACCAAGACGATACATACCATCGGTACTATTATTTGAAGCAGCCTTCTTATAGTATTGATTAGCTTTAACATTATCGTGCTTACGTTCATAGTACTGACCAACTTCAAAGCAAGATGGTCCATGATTATGCTTTGCGGCTTGTACTAATAAAGGTAAAGCCTTATCCCAATCATTATCTTCAATGTAAAAGTTTGCAAGATAATGTTGAGCTTCTGGGTATCCATTATTACTTAACTTTTTCAAGAAGCGATAACCTTCTTCTAATAAATTTTCACGATATTCTTTGTCATTTTGGAATTCATTATTGGCAGCATCAATTAAGAATTTAGCATAATTGAATTGAAGTACTGGATCGGAAGCATTCTTAACATTTTGACGATAAGCATCAAGTGTTTTATTGAAGGCAGTAATATTAGAACCTCCTAAACGAATTGAATTTTGAGGTACATTCTTAATTTTCTTAAAGGTTGGTCTTCTATTCAAATTAATACTACCCATTCCTTCGGACATAGTATCATTAATTTCAACATCACCATCGGTATCAAATGAAGTAACGGAGGAAGCTGTAGAATCAAGACGATGGGCTTGTGGTATTGGTAAGACTTGTTGCTTTGGAGGTGGTCCTGGTGGTCCTTGCATTGGCATACCCATTGGCATTGGTCTAACTTGACCTGGTGGTCCTTGTATATACATTGGTTGGCCTGGTTGACCTGGTTGACCTGGAGGACCTTGCATTGGCATTCCCATTGGCATTGGTCTAACTTGACCTGGAGGTCCTTGCATTGGCATTCCCATTGGCATTGGTCTAATTTGACCTGGTGGTCCTTGCATTGGCATTCCCATTGGCATTGGTCTAATTTGACCTGGTGGTCCTTGCATTGGCATTAGCTGGCCTGGTGGAAGACTCATTCTTTGATTCATAACAGCACCATTAGCATTTCTCATAAGGGATGGATTCTGAGGTGGCATATTATTAAATGTTGGTGATGAATTTGGAGGTGGAGGAGCACTACCAGTACGAACATACATTGGATGTTGTTGTGGTGATGGAACAGATCCAGGTCCCATATATGAAACTGGTCTACCTTTTTGTTGTTTTATTTGTTTACTACCCTGTGACATTCTATTTAAAGTTGCCGTTTGAACTGGTGAAGCTCCAACAACTCTATTTGGAACAGATGGTAGTGATGCCTGAGAACTAACACTAGCGCTTCTATCTGGGATATATGGTTGAGCTTTTGAATTTTGAACAGGAACAGCTGGAGTATCATTCATGAATATTTGACGTTTTGGAAGTGGTGGTGGTGGAGCATTATTTGGATTGACTGGAACACTAGTTACTCTTTGATTTAAAGCTTTTGAAGCACGACTATTTTGTTGAGATTTAATAGATTCATTCTCAAGTTCTTTTCCTATGTCATTACGAAGTTTAGATGACTTTTCAGAATATACACTTCTGGTCTTTGATCTTGATCTAGAACGAGAATTATGTTGACTAGAATGGTATGAATCAATAGACTTTCTATTTTCAGATCTAGCACGATCATCAATTTCATCCTCTAAAACTTTAGAATGTCCACTACTAGCAGCAGAAAGACGTTTTGATTGTCTTTTACTATCAACACTATGTTGACTTGCTACAGATTTTCTATTTTTAGATTTTTCTTCCTTAGTTAAGGCTGCTTTAGCTACAGAATTAAGATTAATAGATTCGTAATCAATTTTATCTTCTGTTTCTTTTTCTTTTTCTTTTTCATTTTCTTCTTCTTCTTCTTCTTCTTCAGATAAAGTTTTCTTGTCAACAGTTTTAACATCAACAAATTCATCATCAATTTTATTTTCCTCTGCTTTTACTTTTTGTTCAATATCTTCTTGTTCAATATCATCTTGTTCAATATCTTCTTGTTCAATATCTTCTTGTTCAATATCTTCTTGTTCAATATTTTCTTGTTCAATATTTTCTTGTTCAATATTTCCTTGTTTTATAATTTCTTGTTCTATATTTTCTTGTTCAATATTTTTTGATTCAATATTGACTGATTCAATATTTTCTTGTTCAACATTTTCTGAATCAATATTTTCTTGTCCAATATTTTTAGATTTAGTATTGTCTGATTTAATATTTTCCGATACAATATTTTTTGATTCAATTTTCTCTTGTTCAATTTTTTCTTGTTCAATATTTTCTTGTTCAATTATTTCTGGTTCAATATTTTCTGATTCAACATTTTCTGATTCAATATTTTCTTGTTCAATATTTTCTGTTTCATCTTTTTCCGATTCAATATTATCTTGTTTAATACTATTTTGTTTAATTTTCTCTTGTTCAATGTTTTCAGATTCAATCTTTTCGGATTCAACATTTTCAGATTCAATCTTTTCGGATTCAACATTTTCTGGTTCAACATTTTCTAGTTCAACCTTTTCGGATTCAACATTTTCTAGTTCAATCTTTTCTGCTTCAACCTTTTCTGATTCAACCTTTTCTGATCCAACTTTTTCTGGTTCAATCTTTTCTGATTCAACCTTTTCTGGTTCATCCTTTTCTGGTTCAGTCTTTTCCAATTCAATCTTCTCTGATTCAACCTTTTCTGATTCAATCTTTTCTGATTCAACCTTTTCTGATTCAACCTTTTCTGATTCAACCTTTTCTGGTACAGTCTTTTCTGATTCAATCTTTTCTGGTTCATTCTTTTCTGATTCAACCTTTTCTGGTTCAACCTTTTCTGATTCAATCTTTTTTGATTCAACCTTTTCCGGTTCAATATTTTCTGGTTCTTCAGTTAAATTATTAAATATTTGTTTAGTATTCTTTGATTTATTAAAAGATGAATTTGAAGATTTCTTTATAGAATGAGCTTTCTCTTTAATATCATGTGATTTCTTTGATGATTTTTGCTGTTGTTCAGAAATAGGAGGAGTATTTTGCATAAGATCTTGTTGAATTTGTTGGAACTGCTGAATTTGTTGTTGTGCCATATTAAATTGATTTTGATTAACAATTAATTGTTGATTAATATTACTAACCATTTGAATAAGTTGTGCAACATTTTGTTGATTTTCTGGTGAAAGTGGTTGTTGTTGAATTATATTTATTTGGTTGACATAGGCCATTCTTTGCTGAGTTAATTGTTGTGTTCTCTGAACAATATTTGGAATAAGAATTTGTTGTAATTGCTGAAGTTGAATACTAATTTGACTTAAGCTAAGATTCATATCAGTAATTGGAGTTACCATTGGACTAGGAGAACCATCTGCTAAAGGTAAAGGTGAACCAGCTACAGGTAAAATTGGACTAATAGCTGTTCCGTTTGGAGTACTTACCATTGAATTTTGAGAAGGAGAAGTTGGACTAACCATAGTAGATATATTCTTTGGACTTTTAGGGGATTTATTTTTTGTTGTTTTATCCTGTTTTGGTTTTTTATCCTTATTCTTTGGTTTCTTATCTTTTTTTGGAGATTTTTCTTCTAAAGAAGTTACTGATTTTTTATCTTTTTTTGGAGATATTACTTCAATAGAAGTTGTTAATTTTTTATCTTTTTTTGGTGACGTAACTTCTGCAGAGTGTGGTGATTTTTTATCTTTTTTTGGTGATGTAACCTCTACAGAGTGTGTTGATTTTTTATCTTTTTTCGGTGATGTAACTTCTACAGAATGGGTTGATTTTTTATCTTTTTTTGGTGATGTAACTTCTACAGAATGGGTTGATTTTTTATCTTTTTTTGGTGATTTTACTTCTACTAAACGTGTTGACTTTTTATCTTTTTTCGGTGATTTTACTTTCTCCGGAGAAGCTAATATAGGAGATGAAAAATTTCTCATATCATCATTATCTGATGAAGTTAGTTCCTTTGGAAGTATTGGTGAACTCGTGATATTATTATTAGAAAAATAGGAACTATTTTCTTTTAAAGGACTACTTGAATTATTTACTTCTTTTTTTATTCTATTAATCTGAAGACTTGGACTTTTTGGGGAGGTCGGACTTTTAGTATGCTTTTGAACAATATCTTCGAAACTTAAAGTAGTTAAATCATTCATAAATGAATCAATAGAATCTTCTTCTTCATCATCCATATCAATACTTAAAGACAAATTTCTACTTGACATAGGAGATTCCTTATAAGCTGAAGATATACGTTTTGGAGGTGGTGGTGGTTTTCCACTTAAACTTATACTAGTATTCATTTTAATATTTAATATCTATAAAAACAACTTTATTATAATCAATTTTTTTTTAAGAAAAAAAAACTTTATATTAAGTAACAATTATACTCTAAGAAGGAAATTTTGTTTTTGTTTTTTGTTTTTTTTTTTTTTTTTGTTAATTATATTTATGATTAAATATTTATTTATTAACAATTTATTTATTTATTTATTTATGATTTATTATGTTGCTTAGTAATGATTTATTTTATTTGATTATAATTTTTTTAATATTAATTATTATTTATTATATATTTACTATAATATATATATTTATAATATAAATAAAAACGATATAAAAAAAAATGTTTATAACATAAATAAATAGAAAAAATATTAATGATTAGATTATAATTTATAATTTAATAAAATGTTATATATAAAAATTTATTATAATCTTACATTAAATGCTATTTATTATTATTTCGTTGAATAAAGATTTCTTATATATCTTTGTTACATAAATAATTTAAATATATCTAAATAAATTAAAAAAAAATATTATTAGTATTATATTAAATTAGTAGATTTATTGTTTATTCCTTTTTATTATTAATTATTATTTTTTTTTCTATAATGAAAATATTTAAAATAGATAATTTTATTATCTTAAATTGTTATTAATAATTAAAATAAAAAATAGAGAGGAAAATAAAAATTGTAAATATTAATATATATTTATTACTATATACTAATGTATTAGCAAAATTATTCAATGTTTTTCAATTTTTTTTTTTATTTAACATTTAATTTATTTCAATATCAATTAATTTCTGAACTTTTCATTAAAAAAAAATATTTCAACACTATAATAATAATAATAAAGGAAAAAATATTTATATTACTATTATTTCAATATATTACTTTACTACTGAGTCAAGTTCTTTAATTTTTTTTTTCAAAAAAAATATAAACCTTGTTTAATTAAAATATATGCATCTTATCAAATAAGGAATATAATTTTTTTCTTTATTATTATAATAATAATTATATAATTTTTTTATAATTTAATGTAAAAATATTTTATCGTTATTTTAGTTGTTTTATTAATTTTTTTGATTTATACTTTTTTATTTAATTATTAATTTTTATTTTTGTTTATATTTTTATTCCGATTTTATATTTTCGGTAAAAAGAAAACAAAAGTCCTTTTAATTATTATTGTTTCTAAATATGATTCTATATTTTTATTAAAAAAAAAATAAATAAAAATATTCTTTTTTTTTTATTTTTTTTTATTTTTTTTTTTTTGTAAATTAATAATTATTCGTTAAAATAAATAACTTTTTTAAATAAATAAAAAAATATATACATATATATTTTTTTTTTAAATATGAAAATTTTTATATTAATTTTTTTTATATTTGTTAATTATATTTATTTATATTTCATTACTATATTATTATTTATTTATTCATTCATTTATTCATTTGTTTACTTATTTACTAAATATTTATATTACTTTAAATTTTTTTTAATGGAGAAAAAGAGATATTTTCTATTATTTTATATATTTCCAAATTTTAATAATTAAAAAAAAAAAAAAAAAAAAATTTAATTAAAAATATATAATATAATAATATAAATATTAAATATAATATTTCTTTAATAATTCAATAATATTTAATATTATTGTTAATATTGTCAGAAATAACTTTTTCCTTAGTTAAAATATATTATTTATTAGAATATTTAATTATTTATTAAAGTGTTTATTTATTAAATTATTTATTTATTTATTTATTTATTAATATTTATTTATTAAATTATTTATTTATTTATTTATTTATTTACTCAATAGAGCTATTTATTTGTATGTTTTAAGATAATATTTTGATAGTATCACTCATAGTCTATTGGACCATTTAAAAGTTTTTGTAAAATATAAAATATTGAAAATATTGTAAAAAAAATATATATATATAAAGAATATATTACTATTTAATATAAATTATAATATATTAAAACTAATTAATTAAATATTATATATGTTTATATTACCAATCCTATTGTTTTTATTATTATTTTAATATTTAATTATTATTTTAATATTTTACTATTATTATTATTATCAATTATAATTATTAATTATTATTATATATTATTGTTATAAATATTTATTTATTATTATAAATATTTATAATTTCCATTATTATTATAAATATTTATTATTTATTATTATTATAAATATTTATAATTTCCATTATTTATTTATTTATTTATTTATTTATATATTTATATAGGTATGTATTTTAAATAAAATATACTTTTTTAAATTACAATATATATTTATGCTACTGAAACATAAAGCATCTTCTTAAAATTTTATTTATAATAATATATTATATTATAATATTCTATTATAGATTTCTATTGTGAAAACATAAAAAAGCTCACCAAAAAAAATTATTATAATATTAACTTTAGTACCAATCTTAGTATTGTTTAATTCTTTTATTAATAGGAGTAATATATACATATTTATATTCATATATTAAATATTGAATAAGTTAATTATTTCTTTAATATTCCCTGAAGATTTAATAAATAAAAAGAAAATAAATAAATAAATAAAAATAGTTATTATTAATTTATGATTTCTTAAAACAAGGTACAGCCTTTTTTTTTTACAATCAAGAAAATAGTTAAAACTATTTAAACTGTATTTGTACGATATAGCTATTGAGTTGTAATACATATTCAATTACAAAATGTAGTATAATAAATAAAATTAATAAGAATTCTAATAGTAATAATATATATAATTAAAAAAATATGAAAGGTTTAAACTATTTAATTTAAAAGTATACCGTTTCAAAATATTTAATCAATTTTTTTTCATATTTACAATATATTACATATATATGTATTATATAAAATTTTGTTTTTTTGATTTTTGTTTTGTTTTTTGTTTTTTTTTTTTTTTATTTAATTTTACCTTAATAATAAAGTATGATATGATCAATAGTTCAAATAATAATAAACTTTTCATTTTAATTTATACACTTCATATATTATAAATTAATTTGTATTAATTGTATGCAATATGAAATATACCTAATATGTAGAAAATTTTTAATATTCTTTTTTTATGATTAATAGGATAACTATTATTTTTATATATTATTAATCTAAGATTTTGGTTTTTTTTTTTTATAGCCATTATTCTCATTTACTAAAACTTTTTTACTATATCATTATTGCATATTAACTTTTGAGGTTTGTTGCTTCATTCTATTTAATAAACAAAAATAATAACTAATAAAAAGGAGAAATATTAACTATAAAATTGATTAATAAATAAGCAAAACATTTTTCCTAATTCTAAACAATAGTCAAAAAAAAAAAAAAAAAATTAAGAAAATGCAAACTACTTGAATAAATATAAAAGGATATATTAATATGCAATTTTTAATATCTTCAAAATTTTACTTTAAATAATATTAAAGATTAATAATTTAGTTATTATTTATCTATTCATTGATTATTTATTTATTGATTATTAATTATTGATTATGAATTAATTATTAATTATTAATTATTGATTATTGATTATTGATTATTGATTATTTATTGATTATGTTTATATATGTATATATTTACAAAAAAAAAAAAAAAAAAAAAAAAAAAAAAAAGCCTCAAAACAATATTAAAAAATATATTATATTATTATATATATTATTATATATATTATAAATCATACACAAAATAGCTTATAATATTTTTTATTTATTAAATATTGAAAAATTTTCCATATTAAATTTAAAATTAAATTAGAAATCTTTTTTTTTCTTTATAAAATATATTATTAAATAATTTTATATATTAATCAGAACCATTTCATAAATATTTAAAATACATATCCAAAATATGTTTGATATTAACATTGCTTTTTTAACATTGTTGAAATTTCAATTATTACTATGGTCACTTAAAGCTAATATTATGAATATTAAATTTCATTATTTTATATTATTATTATTGATATTATTATAAGTATTATCATATATTTATATATATATTATATATATTGCAATATTTTATTATTTATTGAAAACATTGTAACGTTGTTTCGTATTTCATATTCTTTTTTTTTTTTTTTTTTTTAAATATTAATTAAAAAGTACTTAACAGTAAATAAATTCTCTATATACTTATGGGTCAAAAGTAATTTATTTATTAATTTTTTTTTAAATAAATATATATATTATAAACCAATAACAATAAAGAATTAACTTTTTTTTTTTTATAAACCAATAATCTATTAAGGTTAAAAAAAATAAAAAAAAATCTCATAAAAAGAAATTGCTATTACATTACATGTACATTTTGTGATACATATCAAAAATTATATATATATATATTTTTTTTTTATAATTAGAATATTATAAATAATTTAATGTGGATATAATTTTTAAATTTTTTAAAAATCATAATTAAAATTATCTTTTTTTTTTTTTTTTTTTTTTTTTTTTAATTATTCCTAATTTTATATTAATTTTTTTTTATTTTATTTAAACTTTTTTTTTTATCTTATGATTATAAAAATAAGTATAATAACTTTTTTTTTTATCTTATGATTATAAAAATAAGAATAATAACGAACATAAATTAGAATTAATTAAAATTACTATTATCATAACTATATTTTTTCATATTTAGTTTGTTTCAGTCTAAATAATATTGATCTTTTATATTACAGAACTTAACCATTAAATAAAAGCTTGATTTGTAATACAGACATTAATTCATAGTATTAATATTTATATATTAGTACTAATTTATTAAACTAAAAATATAATTCACTAAAAAAAAAAAAAAAAATAGTAAAACTATTATTGAAATTACATAATTAAAAAACTATTTCTAAAATTACTTTTATCATTATCATGTTATTTAAGCATATTTATATTTATATTTAAAAAATAAAAAAATAAAAAAAAATATACATTAATACTTCTATTTAATTATTTCATTATTAGTAGTTGCAGTACTAAGAGTTATTCAATGGCATTATTAACAGATGTATTACTAATGCAATGAATAATTTTTTTAATTATTTTCATAAATATTATTAATAATTATATTATAATAATTGTGATTGTATTTAAGAAATAAAGATTAAAAAATTTTTAACAATATTTAAAGAAAATTATATATTTATATATTTATATATTTATATATTTATATATTTATATATTTATATATTTATATATTTATATATTTATATATTTATATATTTATATATTTATATATTTATATATGTATCAATAACTTCTAAATACTTTTTTATATATTTTTAATTACACCAGATAATTAATTTATGAAGAGAAAAAAAAAATTTCTTTAAAGATCGAATTTTCTTTTCTTTAATAATTTTTGATTATATTTAGGAATAAAAAAAAAAGTTAATATCTGTATATCTGTATGATAAAAAATATTTTGTATTCCTTTTTTTTAGATGCAAATCAGATTAAATAATAGCAAATGAAATGAAAATACTAATTATTTATTAATTTCTATATAATATATTTTAATATAACCCTAGTTTGAGGAAGTATTGTTGGGATTAATTTTTTAAAAGTATTATTAAATTATTTATTTAATTTTACAAATATTATTTTACATATATTTATTCAAGGAAAAATATTTATACTCGATTTTACATTTAAAACTATCTAACAACTTTCTCATCTTTCTCTTAATTCAGAGAAATATTTTATTTTTATTTTTTGATTATAATTAACTATTTAATTAGTTGTTCTTGTGATTAAAATAGACTCTTTAATGTAAAATATTATAAATATTAATAATTATTATTTATAAGGAAATATTTAATAACTATTATATTTAAAAGCTATATACATATTAAATAAAAACATGAAAATAAAATGATAAATATATAATTAAAACATTGATTTAATATTATAAATTTTTTTTAATTTCTTATTTTATTAATAAATATAATTAATCTATTTGAAATCAAGTCACTTTTAAAAAACATTATAAAATCATTAATTTTAAATTTGATTTATGACATTAATTTATGTTTGAATAATAAAACTTATTTTATATTAATTAAAGTTTTTTTTTTTTTTTTTTTACAGCCGCAATTATTGTGAACTTTAATCTTTATTTATTTATTCATTTATTAATTACATGATAGTTTATTTTTTTTTTTTAAAAAAAAAAAAAAAACAGAATCAATAAAAAAATAAATATTATTTCGCCAATTAGAACAGAATAAAATTTTAAATAGTAATGTGAAATAAAAAGTAATATTCATTCAAAATAAAAGTGTATAAATAAATTAAGAAAAAAAGTTTATAGGCAATGAACCTTACCTTCAAGACATTAGATTTTTGTTTAAAAGAAATTCTTATTCTGGATTAGGGTTTGAATTAATTATCTGAAAGAAATTATGTTCTTTTCCTTCAGAGGCATTGATTAAGATTTGTCAGTTTGAACTAATAATATATAAATATATGTTTTTTAATTTTTTCAATTTATTATATTCAAAAAAAAAAAAAAATTATTATAACAATAAAAAAAATAATAAGAAAAAAATAAGAAAATGATGATGATAATAATAATAATAATAAATATAAAGAAAAATTTTAAACATTCTTACTATATCTTTAAAGATGTAAATTAATAATTGATATTTAATAAAAGTTATAGATTATTACAAATTACTATTCATTGTTAATTATATATTACTATTGTTTGTAATTATAGTAATAATAGAATAATTATTATTAATTGAATTATTTTATTATTATTTTTTATTTTCATATATATCATAAGTAATTATAATGACTACTATAGAGTAATTTATAGTAAGAAAAATTACTATTGTAAATTTTTTTTTTTTTTTAAGAATTTAAAAATTAAAAAATAAAATAAATTTATCTTTTAAATTATAAATGATTAGATTAAGTTTTTAAAAATTTTATTAAGAATGTGTTGTATTTAAGAACGTGGCTTATAGATAAAAATTTATTCATAATTTAATGCCCCACATTTTAAATTTTAAAATTTTTTTAAGGGGGTGTGTCATTTCGAAAATTTTTATTACATAAATTTGTATTTTGTTGTATTGTATTTCGGAAAACATGGCGTATTATAATGTGATAAATAAATGAATGAATGAATAAATTATAAATGAATAAATAAATTTTTAAATAATAATAAAAATAATTAAGACAAACGTTTATTATGACTAAAAAAATTTTTTTTAGAAAATTAAATAAATATATATATATATATATATAATTACTACGTATATAAAATAATTATTATATTTTTTTTATTTTATTTTAAA
Organism: Neocallimastix lanati (nom. inval.); assembly: GCA_016946835.1. Lineage (NCBI taxonomy): Eukaryota > Fungi > Neocallimastigomycota > Neocallimastigomycetes > Neocallimastigales > Neocallimastigaceae > Neocallimastix > Neocallimastix lanati (nom. inval.). The sequence continues at coordinate 428,191 of JACVTC010000088.1, read as the reverse complement.
TATTATTAATTATTATTAATACATTAATACCTTGTTTATATTATCAACAGAAAATGCAGATTGAATAAAATAAAATATAATAAAATAAAATAAAAAGTAGAATATTAAATAAGAAAGTACAGATTGAATAAAATAAAATAAAATAAAATAAAATAAAATAAAATAAAATAAAATAAAATAAAATAAAATAAAATAAAATAAAATAAAATAAAAAAAAAATAAATAGTAGAAATATGAATATAAAGTACAGATTTAATAAAATAAAATAAAATAAAATAAAATAAAATAAAATAAAATAAAATAAAATAAAAAAAAAATAAATAGTAGAAATATGAATATAAAGTACAGATTTAATAAAATAAAATAAAATAAAATAAAATAAAATAAAATAAAATAAAATAAAATAAAATAAAATAAAATAAAATAAAATAAAATAAAATAAAATAAAATAAAATAAAATAAAATAAAATAAAATAAAATAAAATATTATAAAATAAAATAAAATAAAATAAAATAAAATAAAATAAAATGAATAGTAGAAACATAAATATAAGTACAGATTGAATAAAATAAAATAAAATAAATAGTTGAAATATAAATATAAAATAAAATAAAATAAATAGTAGAATATGAATATAAAGTACAGATTGAATAAAATAAAATAAAATAAAATAAAATAAAATAAAATAAAATAAAATAAAATAAAATAAAATAAAATGAAATAAAATAAAATAAAATAAAATAAAATAAAATAAAATAAAATAAAAAAAAATATAATAAAATAAAATACAATAAAATAAAATAAAATAAAATAAAATAAAATAAAATAAAATAAAATAAAATAAAATAAAATAAAATAAAATAAAATAAAATAAAATAAAATAAAATAAAATAAAATAAAATAAAATAAAATAAAATAAAATAAAATAAAATAAAATAAAATAAAATAAAATAAAATAAAATAAAATAAAATAAAATAAAATAAAATAAAATAAAATAAAATAAAATAAAATAAAATAAAATAAAATAAAATAAAATAAAATAAAATAAAATAAAATAAAATAAAATAAAATAAAATAAAATAAAATAAAATAAATAGTAGAATATAAATGTTAAGTACAGATTGAATAAAATAAAATAAAATAAAATAAAATAAAATAAATAGTAGAATATAAATGTTAAGTACAGATTGAATAAAATAAAATAAAATAAAATAAAATAAAATAAAATGAATAGTAGAAACATAAATATAAGTACAGATTGAATAAAATAAAATAAAATAAAATAAAATAAAATAAAATAAAATAAAATAAAATAAAATAAAATAAAATAAAATAAAATAAAATAAAATATTATAAAATAAAATAAAATAAAATAAAATAAAATAAAATGAATAGTAGAAACATAAATATAAGTACAGATTGAATAAAATAAAATGAAATAAAATAAAATAAAATAAAATAAAATAAAATAAAATAAAATAAAAAAAAATATAATAAAATAAAATACAATAAAATAAAATAAAATAAAATAAAAAAAATATATAATAAAATAAAATATAATAATTATTTTATATATATAGGAATCTTATATATTTTAATTTTTTTCATTTATTTTTCTAAAAAAAAAAAAAATTAGTTATAATAACGTTTGTCTTTTAATTATTATATTTTATTATAGTAAATAAAAAAATTTAAATGAAAAGTAAATAATTTTAATTATTTATAATTCATATTTTCATAAACGATATATATATATATATATTAATTTAAATGATATAAGAATTAAAAATTAAAACAATAAGAGTTGAATAATTGATCCTATTAAAATAATTAATTATTTGCATAGTAATATTTATAATGTTTGATTAATATGAATCAATTATTATTAAAATATAATAATAACAATTATAATTTTAATAAAATAATAAAAATCTTTTATTGAATTTAATATTTTTAATACCTTAATTAATTTTGAAAAGTATATTGATATTAATAAAATTTATAATTATATAATATTGATATTGATATTAATAAAATTTATAATTATATAATATTGATATTGATATTAATAAAATTTATAATTATATAATATTGATATTGATATTAATAAAATTTATAATTATATAATATTGATATTGATATTAATAAAATTTATAATTATATAATATTGATATTGATATTAATAAAATTTATAATTATATAATATTGATATTGATATTAATAAAATTTTAACTAGTATCAAACAAATCGGTTTTAGTTATAAATTACTTAATAAAAATAACTAAAAGATAATTTCTATTAAGATTATTAAATAAACACAATAGTTAAATAAATTTGTATTTTTCTAGCATTTTTTTAAATTAAGATTATTTATTTTAAATTAATATTTATATCGTTTAAATCAATTAAACAATCTTTCCATGATTTAACTAATTCACTTCTGTTGCATCCATTATAAAATAAATTTATTTCCTTACTTTTGTAATTTTCAATTAAAATTTTAATTTCATCAGTTGCACTATATATTTTTTGCTTTTTTTTCCAAGTTCCTTTAGTTCTCCTTTGGTAATCATTATAAGATAAGTTTTCTTCTTCTTTTAATATATATATTAATTTATAAAATAAAGGTTTATTTGGAAATATATTATTTAAGTAGCTATTATAAGATTCTGATGCATTGTTTGTTAAATGCTCTATATTTTCATAATAATTCCAATTATTAACATTATACTTAAGTAAATAATTTTTATTAAAATATTCTAAAAATTGCAGAAAATTATTATACTTTTTTTTTTTTGACAAATTCTTTTTATTATAATATAAATATCAAATATATAGTTAGGGTTTATAAACAGTAAGTTCGAAATAGCTTTATAATAAATATATACATCATTATTATTCTTCACTTCATGATAACATAATATATTTTTTTGTTTTTCTAATGATCTTTTGTAATGCCAAACACAATATTTAATATTTATATTGGGAAAAACTTTTTTTGCGGCATTAGATATACCTTGTTCAAAATCACAATGAAAATTAATTGTAGTAATTAATGTATTACTCCTAAATTTATTTGCATTTTTTTTTATTTCTTTAAATAATGTTTCATATGTAGATTGTTTTTTATTTTTTAATATAGAAATGGAAGTAGTGTAAAGCATATTAAATTCCCCAACATAAGTTCTTGTTATAAATAACTGATAACTAAATTTCGGTGCTGCATAAAATGTACCGTCCGCAAATATATTTTTATGATAATTCGAAAATAAATATGCTTGGAATGGTGATTGAAAGATTATTAGATCAGTATTTTTAAATATCATAAAATTTTCATTTCTTTTAGTTTTATAATATTCTGATTCAATGGGAATATCATCAAAACCTTTTATGTTTGGAGGAAATTGTTTATTTATATTTCTTATTATTTGGGATCTAATTGTACTATATTCGGGACATATAAGTCCCATTTCTTGAGAAACGGCATTAAATATATGTTTAGGTTTTATATCCATAGGAATTGAATTTTTCTTAATTTCTTCCTTAATTTTATGCTTTGCTACTGATATAGACACATCAATTTCTTTTTCGAGATGGTTATGTAAACTTTCATATTTTAAAACCTCCTTTTTATCATTTAAAATAATTAAAGATTTACATTTATTTAAAGTCTTATATTCAGTGCATCTATAAATTTTTGATTTATCTTTCCTTTGAAATGAAAAATTAAATTTGTGTTTTTTATTAATAATAATTTGTTCATTTCCTCGATTTGTTTCACTTATTTCAATTTCTATATTGTCTTCCATTAATAATTAAAATTTTTCAATAAAATATTTTAATAAATTTACTTTTAAATGCTTTGAAACTTTTTTTTTTTTTTTAATATTTAAAATAATAAACCTTTTTTTAATTAATTATATAATTATTTAAATAATTATTTAATTATTAATTATTTATTATTTCTTTATTTACTATTTTATTTATTTATTTTTATTTTTATTTTTTATTTTTTTTGTTTTACTTTATTATTTTTTTTATTTTTTAATGCTTAAAAAATAAATTTTTATTTATTTTTATTTTATTTTTTAATGTTTAAAAAAGAAGTTTTCTTATTTCTTATTTTTTTTTTTTTTTTTTTTTTATTTTTTGATGCTTAAAAAATAAAATGTTTATTTATTTTTATTTTATTTTTCAATGTTAAATAGAAATACCTAACCTAATTATTATTTATTGAAGTGTTGTATTTCGCCAAAAGTTGAATTTCGTCCAGTTAAATTTTGCTAAATTCTTGGTGGCTTATAAATTTTCGTCATAAAATATCACCACATTTATTATTCACGCCATATTGTGAATATATGGCTTTTTAAAAATTGTAGAAAAAAGCCACAAAATTATGATACAATTAGATATACGCCCCACGTAAGATTACGTGTTTGAAAACTTTTGAAAATTGTAATTTTATTTATTTAATTAATTAATAATTATTCATTAAATTTTTAATAAAATTAAGTGGCTTAAAATTAAAAATATTTAAGCCATACAACAAAATACAAATTTATGTAATAAAAATTTTCGAAATGCACACTCCCCTTTTTTTAAATATCTTGTTAAGTAGAAATAAATATAAATGGTTTATTTTTATTTTTATTTTTTATTTACACAAAAAAAAAATTTTTTTTTCTCATTACACGCTTGAAATTAAATAAATAAATAATAAATTATAATTAATTTTTTTTATTATTAATTATATTTATTTATTGAATTAATTATTTGTTAATGCTAACAATTATAAATAAATATTTTTTATTTTAACCATTAAAAAAAAGAAAAAAAAAAAAAACCAAAAATCGGAATTAGTGAAATAAATAAAGAAAAAGAACAAATTATTAAAAATAAAAAAGAAAAAAATAATTTATTTATTTAATATAATTTGAATCATTTTTAAATTAACGGTGAATTTAACTACTTCATAAATTATATAAAGAGACGTTCCGAAGTGCAACACACTCTTTTATTATTAATAAGTTTAAACAGTACATGCTTAATATTATTAAAAGTATGTATTTAAAAAATTATTCGGAGGGTATAAAATTTCCTAATATAATAATCGTTAACTTTTTAGATATTAAATATAAAAAAATTTTTTTCAAAAATTGTTAATTTTTCTAATATAATATAAATTTTGATATTATTACTATTATAAATATAATTATTACAAATATATGGAAGTGTTGTATTTTGGAAAATGTGGTGTTTCAAAATTTTTTAAATTAAATTTAAAAATAAATTAAGGGAGAGTGCCAAGTAAAAAAAAAAAAACTTTTTTTTTTTTAAAATTCCAGCAGTTCTCCTTTCGTAATCAATGTAATATTTGGATTTTTTTTTTTTTTTTTTTTTTTTTTTGCAATTCCGATAATAATTGAAAAAAAGTTTTTTTTTTTTTTTTTTTTTTTTTTTTTTTTTTTAAGTATTTATTAAAAGGTTCTGAAACATTATTTGGAATCTAGTTCGTTTCTCAATCGTGCATTTCGCGATGTGGCGTATTTTGTATGTGGCGTATTTTTTTAATAATTAATAATAATTAAATTAATAATAAATATTCTTTTTTTTATATATATAATTTATTAATATTCAATTATAAAAATAATTTTTTATAATTCTTTTTTAATAAAATATATTATTATTTCTTTTGAGATAATTATTTAATAATATTTAATTGAAAAAATGAAAAAAAAATATTATTATTTCTTTTAAAATATTAATATATATTTATTTATGATTGTATAGAATATCTTAAAAATGTATGTCTATTATTTTTAAAAATATTTATACGCCATATTGCAAAATGCACGATCCCCCATTATTTTTAATATCAATATTATCATAATAATTCCAATTTTTAGTTTCATAGCTAATTAAATAGTTTTTTTTTTTTTTTTTCTTTTTTTTTTTTTTTTTTTTTTTTTTTTTTTTTTAATATTCTAAAAATTTTAAAAATTGAACATAATTATGTTCTTGGCACTCATACTTTATTTTACTATAAATATCATATATATATTCAGGATTAATAAAAGGAAACTTCGAAATATTTTTACAATAAATATATAAATCTTTTATTTTTTCAACTTTATTATCACATAATTCATTTTTTTTGTTTTTGAATTTTTAATGCTCTTTTAAAATGCCATATACAATTTTAATATTTGCATTAATAAAAACTTTTTCTGCAACATTAGATATGGCTTTTTCAAAATCCTAATGAAATATTTTTTAGTGTAATTTCAATACTATTATATTTACTAGAATTTTTTTTTTTTTATTTCTTCAAATAATATTTCATAAGTTGTTTGCTTTTTATTTTTTAATATAGAAAAGGAAGTTGTGTAAAAACAATTTAATTCTGTAACATAGGTTTTAGTTATGAATACTTGATAACTAAATATAGGTGCAGTATAAAATGTGCCATCCCCAAAAATGTATTTATTTTTAGAAAATAATTATGCTTGGAAATGGAGATTAAAAAATAATTAAAATCATTATTTTTGAATATCGTAAAATTTTTATCCCTTTTTGTTTTTCAATATTATGATTCATTGGGAATTTCATCAAATGTTGTTATATCAGGAGGTAGCTGTTTTCTTCTACTTCTTGTTACTTGGGATTTAATTGAATTATATCTAGGACATATAAGACCCTTACCTTGAGAAATTTCATCATATTTACGTTTTATATATTTACATTAAAAAGAGTTGAACTATTTGAAATTTCATCTTTAAAAATTTATATTTTCTGTTTAAAATAATTTGCTCTTTTCCTCTATTAGTTTTGCATATTTCAATTTCTTGATTTTTCTCAGTTTCTAATTAAATATTTTAATCATTAATTTTAATAATATAATTATATATATTTTAAATGAAGATTAATTATTCAAATCTTATTTATACATTTTTAAATATATATATTTTGAATGAAGATTAATTATCCAAATCTTATCTTTAATTCTTTTATATTTTAAACAATTTTTTTTTTTTTTTTTTTTTAGTGTAACTAATAAATATAAAATATTTATGAGATTATTATATTTTTTAATATATAAGATTAAAAATTTTTATAATTTTATATTTATTTTTTTATTATTATTATTTTCATTGTTATGATAAAAATATTATTATTGATGTTTCTGTAATTATTGCTAAAGCTTATATTATTTATTTATTATTTATTATATATTATTTATTATTAATTTTATGGCATTAAAATGCTATAAAAAAAAACTTTTTTATGTTTTTCTGAAGTAGTTAAATATTATTTTTATTAATTCAAATATATATATATGTTTGTTAATAATAATAATAATTATTTATAATTTTAATCCTCATTATTATTATTAAAGACAATTCTTATATAATGATTACTATACTGTTTATATTATTTTTTTCATTATATTATTTATTATTTATCAATTATTTATTATTTATTTATTTAAACAGATATTTATAAAGATATTTATATATGATTTTTTTTTTTTTTTTAATATTTAAATATTTTCTTTAAAAATATAAATATATCAATATTAATAATATTTAATTTTATTTATTTATTTATTTATTTTATAATTTTCAATTTGGTGAAATGCAACTTTTTTTTAATAGGCAACATGCTTTCAAAAAATTTGGCGAACTGCAAGCTGGCGAAATGCCCCACTCCTATAAACTAATAAATAAATAAATTTAATGAATAATGTCAAATTAGGGTTAAAGATTTTTTTATTTTTATTATTTTTATTATTATTTTTATATATATATATTATTATTAAATTTGTCAAAAAGTATAAAACTTTGAACAATTATGGATTTTTTATTATGAATAATTTTAATTATTAATAATGTAATCTTTTAATTTTTATATTTGATCATTTCACTGTCATTTATTACAAATTAGTATTTATATTATTATTTGAATTAATTAAACATTTAAACCATAATTCAACAATTTCATTTCAAAGTCATCCATTATCCATTAATTTGGATTCTGTAGTTTTGTATTTTTCTATTAAAATATTGATTTCATCAGTTTTTCTCTAATTCTCTCTCTCTCTCTTTTTTTTTTTTTTTTTTTTTTTTTTTTTTCAAATTCCTGTACCTTAACCTTTTTTGTAATGGTTATAAGATAAAAATTCTTGATTCTTCTTGTTTTAATATATATATTAATTTACAAAATGAAGGTTTCTTGAAAATAAATTATTTAAATAATTATTGAATGATTCTGATGCATTATTTACTATATGTTCTTAATTCTAATATTTATAATTTTTTAAAATTTTTTTTTTTTTTTTTTTTTTTTTTTTTTTTTTTTTTTTTTTTTTTTTAAATATTCTAAAAATTTCAAAAATTTATCATTATTATTTGTTTCATGGCTAATTTACTATAAATATTAATTATATATTCAGAATTTACAAAAGGTAAGTTCGAAATCACGTTATAATAAATATATATATTATTAAATTTTACTTCATTATAACATAATTCAATTTTTTTTTATAAACTCTAATGCTCTTTTATAGTTCCAAATACAATATTTAATATTTATATTTGGATATATTTTTATCTACAGCATTTGATATGCCTTTTTCAAAATGACAATGAATTTTTTTTTTTTTTTTTCGAAATAATTATAGTATAATTGTTTATTTATTAGCATTTTTTTTTATTATTTCTTCAAATAACTTCTCATAAGTGGTTTGCTTTTTATTTTCTTTATTTTTTAATATCAAAGAAAAGTAGTATAAAAGCTATTTAAATATTTAATATAGGTTCTAGTAATGAACACTTGATAACTAAATTTAGGTGAATTATAAAAGGTACCATCTGAAAATATATCTTAATAATATTTCATTAATAAAAAATAATAATAATTTAGACACAGATAATGAGTACCCATTTCCAATTATGACCATAACAGATATAACTGTTAAATGTGATATACTGCCATACTGGTACGCGTCGTCCTTTCACACGTCGTTACATATCTGCCTGGGGTTGTATTCCCTAACATTCCTACATGTATCTCCATTGACCATGATCATTTAAATGGGAAACCATTCATCCCTCCAGTAGGTGTAATCATTGACGTGAGGACATAATATCATCAATGCCTATAAATTAGTCGTAGCGTAGTATCTCAGGGGATGGTTCCAATATGCTGACAAGGGAAAGCCATTTGGATCCAATTGTGGTTTTATGATACCCCAGGATAGAAACCTTGAAGCATATTATATGGTTGTGTCGGGAATCAAACCAAGGATTCTACAGTAACCTGTATTATCCTTAACCGATTGAGCCAACACAGCGACCCCATTTCATGAATAATTTTACTAGGAGTGGAGATTGGAAGATTACTAAATTTGGATTTTTTTGAATATCATAAAATTCTCATTTTTTATTATTTTTATAATATTTTGACTTATTAGGAATTTCATAAACTTTTTGTTACATTAGGAGGTAGTTATTTATTTAAAAATTCTTGTTATTTGTGGATTTAATCGCATTATATTCTGGATATATAAAATTTCCATTTCTTGTGAAACTCCATTAAATATACATTTAGGTTTTTTATACCTAAAAGGAATTGAATTTATTCTAATTTCATCTTTGATTTTAATTTTATGTTTTACAATTGAGGTAGATGCATCAAATTCTTTTTCAAAATGATTATGTAAACTACCATATTTTAAAATTACCTTCGTATCATTTTAAAAAATGAAAAATATTTACATTTATTTAAAGTTTTATATTCAATACAATTATATACTATAGAATTATCCTTTTTTTTTTTTTTGGATGGAAAGTTATATATATATATTTTGTTAATAATAATTTGTTCTGCTACTCGATTAGTTTCACTTACTTTCTTACTTTTATAATAAAATATTTTTAATTCAATATTTAAATAAATATTTTTATGATGTTAAATTATAATTTATACGCCACATTTCGAAATGCAACTTATCTGAACAAAGCTAACAAACAAACAAACAAACAAACAAACAAACAAATAAATAAATAAATAAATAAATAAATAAATAAATAAATAAATAAATAAATAAATAAATAAATAAATAAATAAATAAATAAATAAATAAATAAATAAATAAATAAATAAATAAATAAATAAATAAATAAATAAATAAATAAATAAATAAATAAATAAATAAATAAATAAATAAATAAATAAATAAATAAAAAACCAATAACCAAGGAATTTAATAATGAACAAAAAATAATATATAATTTTGATTTTATAATTTAATACGATATATAACTTATTGTGATATCATCATAATTATATATATTATGAAAGTAAAAATAATGAAAAATTATATTAAGAAAAAAATAAATATGATCCCGGAGATTGTGGCTGCAAGACCCAATTGTAAGATTATCGTACAATGACAAGCAGTAATTATACTTGGGTAAGGAGCGCCAATGCAGAGTAACTGTAAGGCAGTCCAGCAGGGACGGGACCACCTACTAAAGTAGGAAGTTAGATAAGGGCTCTAGTTATAAACCATTGTGTGTCTACAAGATGTACAGCTGGGGAGAAATCCTGCTACGGTCGTTAAATAAAAAAATAAATAAATAAATAAATAAATAAAAAGAGAAAATCATATTAAAATATATATCAAAAATATAATATATAAAAACATATATTATTTTGAAAAGGATATACAAATAATTAATTTTTTTTTTATCTGATATTTTTGTGATTTTTTGATTTTTTAAAAAAAATTTTTTAACTAAATAATATAGATCGAAGTTTAAATTCTATAAATTTTTGACACTTAACATAATAAATGTTTAAACTTATTCTGTATATATAAAATTTAAGTGTCAAAATACAGAATAAGTTTAAACATTTATTATGTTAATTATTTCTAGTGTGAAGCATCTAATGTTGTGGGATTGCGTTTCTCCTATTAAAGTATGGAAACACAAATATGAAGTTCGGTGAGATGTATCCTGTAAAATAGATACTAAACGAACAATGTGCATTGGAGTATATATATAAAAGGTTCTTTTTGTTACTTTTGATAAATGTATTAAAAATAGGTTCAAAACACATCTTTGATATATACTATAAAATATATAAATTTATTCTATTTATGATATAAAATACATGTTGTAATATAATACTTTTATCTTTATATAAAGAAAATGATATGATATCTTTATAATTTTTAAAAATTTAAGATATAATAAAAATTACTTTTAACTATTTATTGTTTTAATGTTATGAAATTATATATATATATACATATATTATTTATACGAAAAAAAAATCAAATAATAACACGTAAATGGAATTAAAAATAGCTAATTATCAATTGATTTCTTTAATAGTTGACATAATGAGAATAATTAATACTATTTATTTATTTGTATTTATTTATTTTTTTTTCTATGTTTTACTAATACAAAAATTATGTTATTGTATAATTCTATTTTAATGTAATTTTATATAATTAAAATATTATAAGGAAATATGAAATAGTATAGTATAAAATTAAAAATTATAAGGAAATATGAAATAGTATAAAATAGTATAAAATTAAAAATTATAAGGAAATATGAAATAGTATAAAATAGTATAAAATTGAAAATTACAAGGAAATATGAAATAGTATAGTATAAAATTAAAAATTATAAGGAAATATGAAATAGTATAAGATAGTATAAAATTAAAAATTATAAGGAAATATGAAATAATATAAAATAGTATAAAATTAAAAATTATAAGGAAATATGAAATAGTATAAAATTAATAATTTTATTCTTTTATTTAGTTTTATGGAGATGAAAAAGATAGTTCAGCTTTTTTAATGAATATAATTAAAAATTTTATTCTTTTATTTATTTAATTGTATGGAGATGAAAAAGTAGTTCAACTTTTTTAATGAATATAAGTACTATAATTAATATTTTTAAAAAAATATTATAATTAACATGAATATAAAGATACTTTTCTATATTATTATTTTTAATATAATAATCATAGCAAATAAGAAATTGTTATTGTTTTTTTTTTTTTTTTTATTTTATTATTTTATTTATTTATTTATTTATTTTTTTTTTATATAGAATTTATTCTAAAATTTTATTAATAGATGCATACTGAAATTAAATACACAATTATAAAGAATAATAATTATAATAATAATTAGAGTAAAAATAAATAATAAATAACAATCACAGTAAAAATAAAGAATAAATGACAATAAATAATAATTATAATAATTATAATAACAATCACAGTAAAAATAAAGAATAAATGACAATAAATAATAATTATAATAATTATAATAACAATCACAGTAAAAATAAAGAATGACAATAAATAATAATAATTATAATATCAATTGGACTAAAAATAAAGAATAAATAATTATAAATAATAATAAATAATAATAAATAATAATAAATAATAATAAATAATAATAATAATTATAATAACAATCAGAGAAAAAATAAATAATTAATATTATTTTAATGTGTAAATAAACAAAATTTAATATCAATTATTTCAATTGTAATACAGACTTTAAAAAGTAAATAATTTATATTTAATTTTTAATTAATGATATTAATAATAATTTAATGAATATTCATGAAACTATTTTTCGATTTTATGTATATCTATATAGAGTAATTAATCGATTATATTTATAATTATATAAAGTAATTATAATAATAATAAAACAAAGTTATATTAATATAATTATAATAATAATAATAATAAAAATAAAGTAAGGAAAAAAAAGGTTTTATTTATTGCATTTGAATATTAATAATAAAAATATTTAAATAATGTAATTTTTTTTAATATAATTATACTTCATATGAAACAAAAAAAATTTTAGTAAATAAATAAATAAATAAATAAATAAATAAATAAATAAATAAATAAATAAATAAATAAATAAATAAATAAATTTTAAATGAAGATTGTGTTTTTAAGATGCATCACTATATAATAAAATTCATATATAATATTAATAAAATATAAAAAGCAAGCAAAAGAAACATACAAGATAAATATGATTGATTTATTAAATAAATAAACAAACAAACAAAAAAAAAAAACAAATAATTAATAATAAATAATAAATAATAAATAATAAATAATAAATAATAAATAATTTATAATAATTAATAAATAATAAATAATAAATAATAAATAATAAATAATAAATAATAAATAATAAATAATAAATAATAAATAATAAATAATAAATAATAAATAATAAATAATAAATAATAAATAATAAATAATAATAATAAATAATAAATAATAAATAATAAATAATAAATAATAAATAATAAATAATAAATAATAAATAATAAATAATAAATAATAAATAATAAATAATAAATAATAAATAATAAATAATAAATAATAAATAATAAATAATAAATAATAAATAATAAATAATAAATAATAAATAATAAATAATAAATAATAAATAATAAATAATAAATAATAAATAATAATAATAATAATAATAATAAATAATAAATAATAAATAATAAATAATAAATAATAAATAATAAATAATAAATAATAAATAATAAATAATAAATAATAAATAATAAATAATAAATAATAAATAATAAATAATAAATAATAAATAATAAATAATAAATAATAAATAATAAATAATAAATAATAAATAATAAATAATAAATAATAAATAATAAATAATAAATAATAAATAATAAATAATAAATAATAAATAATAAATAATAAATAATAAATAATAAATAATAAATAATAAATAATAAATAATAAATAATAAATAATAAATAATAAATAATAAATAATAAATAATAAATAATAATAAATAATAAATAATAAATAATAAATAATAAATAATAAATAATAAATAATAAATAATAAATAATAAATAATAAATAATAAATAATAAATAATAAATAATAAATAATAAATAATAAATAATAAATAATAAATAATAAATAATAAATAATAAATAATAAATAATAAATAATAAATAATAAATAATAAATAATAAATAATAAATAATAAATAATAAATAATAAATAATAAATAATAAATAATAAATAATAAATAATAAATAATAAATAATAAATAATAAATAATAAATAATAAATAATAAATAATAAATAATAAATAATAAATAATAAATAATAAATAATAAATAATAAATAATAAATAATAAATAATAAATAATAAATAATAAATAATAAATAATAAATAATAAATAATAAATAATAAATAATAAATAATAAATAATAAATAATAAATAATAAATAATAAATAATAAATAATAAATAATAAATAATAAATAATAAATAATAAATAATAAATAATAAATAATAAATAATAAATAATAAATAATAAATAATAAATAATAAATAATAAATAATAAATAATAATTATTAACTAAATAATAATTATTAAATAAATAATAATAATAATAATAATAATAATAAATAAATAAATAAATAAATAAATAAATAAATAAATAAATAAATAAATAAATAATAAAATTGTAAAAATTAATTAATAATATAGAAATATAGTAGTTATAATAATTATTTAATGGTGATAATTTTTTTTTATTCAATATATTTTTTGAAGATAAATATTAATATTAGATTACTATTTATAATATATTAAATTTATTTATATAATAATAATAATAATAAAAAAGCCTATTAATATAGTTCTATTTGAAACTATTTAATATGATATAAATAGAGTAAAAGAATCAATAATAATTAAGATTGGTGACTGTGAATGATTAATAGTATACCTAAAATAGCCTCGTCCAATATATTATAATAATATATTGTATTATATTATACTATTAAAATATAAATTAAATTTTGTAATATAAATATTATGTAAATAAAATATATATTTATATATTATAATAAATATTAATATATATTATTTTACTTATTTATGCTATGGAAAGTCTTGAATCAATATATAATATATTAAATTTATTCAATTAATAATATATGTTAATCATTTATTTCTACTTAATTAAAATAATAATGTAACATATATAATAATATATGATTAAATTAAATTCTATTTAATCGAAATAAAGTCATAAATAATGATATAAAAGATATAAATAATTATTTATATAAATATAAATAAAGGAATACTAATAAAAACTGATAAAAAAGAAACAAAAATAAAATATTAAATAGAAAAAAAATTTTTTTAATATATTGATTAATCATTATAAAAAGTTATATTAAATAATAATATTATTATTTAAAATTTATTATATTTATTTCCCTCTTTTTATACCTTAAAAAAAAAAAAAAAAATAATTGCTTCTCTATTTAAAATTTACTTTCGATATACTTTTATTTACTTTATTTTCTTCTTATTTTTTTAATAATATTAATTTATCGTAATAATTTATTTTTACTACACTAACTATAAATAATAAAAAGGAAAATATAAATAAAAATGAATCGCGATCTTATTTCTGCCTTAAAAGTAAACTTAAACTTTTTTTTTTATTTTATAAAAATAAAAATATATATATTTATAATTTAAAAAAGTAATTTATGTTATTTTGATTATGAAAATATGAAAACCATAATAATTCTTTTATTATTATTATTATTATTTTTATATACTTAATATATATTTTTAAATAATTGAATATTTATGAAATTAATAAATAATAAAATTAAATATAAAAAATATTTTTTAATAAATAATAATAACAATTATTCTTAATGAATTTGGTTAAACAAACAATTAATTTTTGTAAAAATATTTTATTAATAACCTAAACGACGTATAATATTAATTCTAAATTATTTTAATGATATAATAATAAAAATAATTCAACCAATAAATAATATAAAGAGTGATAATAATTATCCAACTGAATTTAAACAAGGTGATATCAGTAATCAAAAACCAGAAATGACTCAAATTGTTGTTGATGAAGAATTTGATAGTAAGGTAAATAAAAATATTATAATAAAATTTAATAACTGAGTATAGTTTAAATTTAAATTGTTATTATTATAATAATATTTTTATGTTTTTGTACTTTCAAAGGAATGAATTATAAAATTTATAATAAAATATTATTTAATTTACTAATATTGTGTTATATATTATATATATATAAAAAAATTATTTATTATTTAAAAAAAAAATGTGTTATATATTATATATATAAAAAAAAAATTATTTATTATTTAAAAAAAAAAAATAAAAGATTAAACATATACAAAGAGAATTAGATATTGCCACCAATGATATTAATCAAATGAGAAAACTTGGTGCCCAATTAAGAACCAATGTTAATACCTCAAAAGTATATGAAACCAATGAATTATTGGATAAATTAAATTTAGAAGTTTCAAGTAGATTGAGAGATGTTGGTAATGAAATTTTAGTTCTTGGTCAAAAAACTAAGAGTGGTCCAAAGGATAAGAACACTCCACTTCGTGTTTCTTTCCAAAGAAAAATTGCTAAAGATTTTAAGGATACTTTCGCTGAATATAATAGAGTTAAAGAAGAAAATCAAAAGGAAGCATACAAGATGTTTAAGCATCAATATAGAATTAGTATGTTTTTTTTTTTTTTTTTTTTTTTATATGTTTTATTTTTATTTATAAATTGTTTTTAATATAGAAATTAAATAATAGTAATAATAATAAATTACAGATAAGCGGTTATTATTTTTAATAAAATATTAATAAAAAATTTATTGTATAAATAATAGCTAACAGTGCAGCTACTGAATCTGAAATTCAAAAGGCATTTGAAGAAAATAATAATGAACCAGTATTTATTAAAGAATTATCTAGTACACAACTTTCAAAGAGAGCATACAAAGAATCCCAAGATAGAAATGCTGAAATGAAGAGAATTGAACAATCTATTGAAGTATGTGTTCTATTATATATATATTTTTACTTATTTTTTACTTATTTTTAAAGAAATTTGTTATAAAAGGTTATTAATTAACTTTTTTATTATAATTTTTATAACTATTAATATTATTAATATATATAAATATATTATTATTATTAAAAAAAGGAATTATTATATGCATTCCAAGATATGCAAACTATGTTAGTTACTCAAAATGAAAAGATAATTACTATAGAAGATACAATTGATCAAGCTGAAGAAGCTGTTGAACAAGCCTCTAATGAAATGGTTAAGGCTGTTGAAAAGCGTAAGAATAGTAGAAAGGTAATTATTAATAAACAAAGATATAACGTATAATTTTTAAAAAGAATATATATATATATTTTTAAATTCAATAAATAACAATTATAATTTTAAAATTTTAAAATGTAATTATTAAATTTTTAAATAATAGACATTATGGATTATAACAATCATTGTTGCTGTACTTCTTCTTCTTCTCTTCCTTTATATTTACATTAACTTCATTAAACCTATCGTAGATACTACATCAGATGTTGTTGATACCTTCACACCAAATAACAATGAAAATAATCAATAAATAATTAAAATTCACTGAACAGTTTTATTTTTTATTATTTATATATATTTAAAAAAAAAAAGAATTATAAATTCAATTCAAATATTTACGTAATTTTTAAACAATGGAAATAATTTATATTTAAAGTTATCAAAGTCATTTTCTTTCTTTTTTTTTTCATTTTAGTTAATCAACATTTAAATTGTAAACTAAAAGAACAAAACATTATATTCCTTTCATTAACAATCTGGATTTAGAAGGTAAATGTTTAATAATAAATAATAATAATATATAAAAAATTAATTATTAATGAAAGTATTTTTTTTAATAACTAATCCTTTTTATTTATTTATTTATTTATTATATTTTTTTAAAAGATAAAATTTTTGATTCTATTATTTTTTATTTTTTTATTTTTATTTTTATTTTATTTTATTTCAAAGTATAATTATTCAAAAAAGTGTTATTAAACTATTATTAATTAAGAGAAAACTGAAAATTAAAGATTATTAAGAAATTTAAAATATATTCTTCAATAACACAAAAAGTAAGAATCAAAACATTTATCATTTTTATTTTTATTAATGAAATAAATACTTTTCAATGAAAGAGAAGATTAATTTTTAAACTTTTTATCATTAAATATAGAAAGATTATTGTTATTATCCATTAAATTATAGTATTAAATATCATTTTTATTTATTCTTTTTTCCTTTTTGTAATAAATTTTAAACAATAAGATATAAAAAAAATAAGATTAAAATTAAAGTCAAAAATAAATATTAAATATTTTGATATTATAATTTTAATTTTATTATATTAATAGTATTTTTATTTTTTGAATTAAGGAAAATAATTTAGAAAATAAAATAAAAATTTTATTAAAACTATCAAAAATTATATATATATATATATAAAATAATTAATAATATTAAATAAAATAAAATAAAATAGTATTTATTTTATTTTATTAATCATTAATTATTTTAATTTTATTTTAAATAATATTATTAGTATTAATTATATTAATTATTTTTAATATATATAATTTATTTAAAAATATAAAAGTTTTAGATAATTTGTTTTATTAAATTAGAATACCATCCAAATACCCTTCAAAAAATATATATATTTGTAAATGTATATATTAAATCCATGATTTCAAAAGAAAACATAAATAGAATTAAAACAAAAACGAAAAAAAAAAAAAAAAAACGAAACGAAGAACAAAATAATAATAGTAAATATAATGAGAAAAAAAATATATATATTTAAAAAAAAGAAGAAATAATAAAATAAAAATATTATTTTTATTTTATATTTTTTTTTTATTTTATTCTTTTTTTTTTTTTTTTTTTTTTTTTTATTATTATATTAAATATATATATACATTTTTTTTTTTTTTTTTTTTCATATTTTGAATAATGTATTTTTTTTAATATTATTTTAAAAAAAAAAAAAGTAGAAATAGTCAATATTAACTAGAATTATAAAATTATAATTTAGAGTATAAAAATAAATTTAAAAATTAAAAAAGTAAATTCAATATAGAGAGTTTTATCTTTTTTTTTTATTTTTATTTTTTTTATTTTTTATTATTTTTTATTTTTTTTTTTTTGTATAGATCGTTTAAAGAAAAGAAGGCAAATTTTGAATAATAATAAAGTTTAATATCATTAGAAAGGTCTCCACGATTTATAAATATGGAGATAAATTAAAAAAAAAAAAAAAAATAATAAAAAAATAAAAATAAAAAAAAAAAAAAAAAAGAATAGAAAAAAAAAATAGAAAAAAAACGAACAAAAAATAAAACAAAAAACAAAAACAAATAAAACAAAAAGCAAAAGGAAAAAGTGCTAAAGAGAAAAAAAATTAAAGCAAAAATAAAAAAAAAAAAGCTAAAATAAAATGAAATAAAAAAACGAAATAAAAAAAAATAATAAAAATAAAATAAAAAATAATAAAAATATTAATAATAAGATAATAATAATAATAATAATAATAATAATAATAATAATAATAATAATAATAATAATAAATGAAACAAAAAATATAAAAGAAAAACAATCAAGAAGAAAAAAAGAATTATTTTTAATTATAATAATAATAATCTTAATAAATAATAATAATAATAAAAAAAAAAAGATATCAAACTATATGTATATTTATGTATAGTTATCAGTATTTTTTTTTTTTTATTTTTTTTATTTTTTAATGATACACTAATTAAAAATAAATTGACGTTAAAAAAAAAAAAAAAGAAAATTTGTAATTTTTGAATTATGTAATAATGAATAGCAATAATAATAATAATTAATAAATATATATAATATATATATATATAAAATTCGTAAAAAATTAATTACGTTAATATATTAATATATAATTAATATATAGATAAAGAAAACTTAAAAAATAATAATAAAATAAAATGAAGAGTTTCAAAAATAAAAATTAAAATATATATATATATATATATATATTTTTTTTTTTTTTTTTTTTTTTTTTTTTTTTTTTTTTTTTTTTTTTTTTTTTTTTTTTTTTTATAATATTAAGAGGATATTATAATAATTAACAATAAAGAATTTAAAGTAATTAATTTTAATAAAAGAATTTTAAAATTTAGTTATTTAAAAAATTTACAAAACGTCTATCACTAAAATATTCACCATTTTTTTTTTTTTTTCTTGAATATTTTAGGATTGAACGAATTAAATATGGATTCAAATTTGATGTAAAAATTTTAAAATAATGTTAACAACAAATATATATGGTATCAGAAGATCTTCACCCCTGTTGTGCTAAAAAAAAATTAATAGTATGCCTAAATTTTTTTTTATACACTGGATACTTTTCTTTTTAGGTTGTCTAAATTTAAAGAGTTTAATAAATTCCTTCATTTTGTTGATGAAATTTTTATTAATTTTTTTTTTTTTTTTTTTTTTTTTTTTTTTTTATTTTCTGATTGTTCATAAGAAATCATTGAATATTCTTGATGAAGAGAGAGTGTAAGATTTTTGATGATAATATTGATTTTTTTTTAATTTTTTTTTTTTTACGTACTGTATCTCTTTGGCGAGAAATGTAGTATATGAAGTCTTAAAGATCTCTACCCCTGGGGTGGGTGGGAAAGAAGGCATTTTATTAATAATGTTTTTCAATCACTTTCGAGAGATTGAAAAAAAAAAAAAAAATTTTTTTTTCTTCTTTTTAATAAATATTATTAAATAAAGTTTATTCCAAGTCTAAAAAAAAAAAAAAAAAAAAAAAAAAAAAAAAAAATAATTATATTAATAATATAAAAACGAGTGGTAGAGTAGTAAAGATTGAATTCGTTTTTATATATATATATATATTTATATATTTAAATATTTAATTTTTTTTTTTTTTTTTGATGAGTTGATTAATTGAGATGGTTTACCTTAAAATATGATAATAGAAAGGGAATTTTTTTATTTTTATTTTTATTTTTATTTTTATTTTTATTTATTTATTTATTTATTTATTAATAACATGAAGATTAGAGCGTTTAATCCTCTTTCTTCCTATGACTCTATTTCTAATTTTGAAGATTATATCAATCATTATATATACTTGTTCCTTCTTGGTGGAACTTTAGCTTTATATGAACTACATTTCGATAGTGGGGAACAGAGACAATTAAATGAACTACTTTTCAAAGGTTCATCTGAGTCACCTGTTCCAAAAATTGTGGGCTTGGCGGAATTCTTAACAAGTGCAATACCTATCATTAGTAGTTCGTTTGAGCTATTATTTGATAGGTATTGCAAAATACCAAACTTATCCAAGAGCGTCGACGTCGTACTGATAAGGCATAATGATAATACAGGATCGTCATCTATTTCTACGAAGGATGAATCTTGCCCTAGTAGTTCAATAAATGATGAGTCCGGGGAGAGTTTAGTGGACACCACACTATCTATTTTAAAGATGTTACTTCTAGGTTTTATTTCTTTTTTATTTGATAGGAAGGGAAAAATTCCCGCATAGTACAACTTGCCGAAATACATAGTATTTTCGAGCTTTTTTATTTTTTTATTTTTTAATTTCAAATGTACTTTTCACCTACATGTATTTTTTAAAATAAAATTAATAAAGTTTTGGAAGTGTATTCTCTTCCCCATCTAAAAAAAAAAAAAAAAAAAAAAAAAAATTAATAACGTGAATATTTTTTTTTTTAAACAAAAAATACAGAATACCTTATTCAAGATACTTAGAGTTGAGCTTTAAGTAGTCTCTAGTTTTCTCAAATTTATTTTTCTTATAAGCCTTAGCCTTGATTGATTTTCTTGTCATATCTCTATCCCAGATAAAGTTTACAGATGTATTTTTTTTTTTTTTTTTTTTTTGATGGAATTTTATTAAACATATCCGCTAAAAAATTTTGCTTTCTTTATCCCATGCATGACGTCTACAACGTGATATATCTCTATGTAAAACAGAAGAGGAGGAATGCTATAAGTTCTTTTAGAAACAATAATAAAGGGATGTAAAGCTATTTTTCCATTTAGAAAATCCTTCAATCTAGTTTTAATCCTCTATTAAACTATAGTGGTCTGTCTACTTCTTATTCTTACTTTGTTTGATCCAAGCTAGAATGGCATAACTCGAATAATTACCCAAATACTATAGCAGAAAATAGCATTCATTTATAAAAGGGATAGGAATAAAAATTGTTTTTATTTTATAACTTTATTATTCATTCTCTGTATGATCAGTTTTAATTCTAAATCATTTGAAAACAGTACACCTAAGTAGGTATAGTAATTCTTTTTAGGTAACTCTTCTTTGAGGATATAAGATATAAATATATATATATATATATTATTTTATTTATTTCACTCGGATTTAACAATCTAATGGAATTTTTTTTTTTTAAATTGTTAATGAATTGTTTTAATTGTATATATATATAAATATATTATATTTATAAATTAATTTTTTTTTTTTTTTTTTTTTTTTTTTTTTTTTTTTTTTTTTTTTTTTTTTTTTTTTTTAGATGGGGAAGAGAATACACTTCCAAAACTTTATTAAATTTTATTTTAAAAAATACATGTAGGTGAAAAGTACATTTGAAATTAAAAATAAAAAATTAAAAAATAAAAAAAAAATAAAAAAGCTCGAAAATACTATGTATTTCGGCAAGTTGTACTATGCGGGAATTTTTCCCTTCCTATCAAATAAAAAAGAAATAAAACCTAGAAGTAACATCTTTAAAATAGATAGTGTGGTGTCCACTAAACTCTCCCCGGACTCATCATTTATTGAACTACTAGGGAGAGATTCATCCTTCGTAGCAATAGATGACGATCCTGTATTATCATTATGCCTTATCAGTACGACGTCGACGCTCTTGGATAAGTTTGGTATTTTGCAATACCTATCAAATAATAGCTCAAACGAACTACTAATGATAGGTATTGCACTTGTTAAGAATTCCGCCAAGCCCACAATTTTTGGAACAGGTGACTCAGATGAACCTTTGAAAAGTAGTTCATTCAATTGTCTCTGTTCCCCACTATCGAAATGTAGCTCATTTAAAACTAAAGTCCCACCAAGAAGGAACAAGTATATATAATGATTGATATAATCTTCAAAATTAGAAATAGAGTCATAGGAAGAAAGAGGATTAAACACTCTAATCTTCCTAAGGAATAAAACATAGAGATCATCGATGAAATTTAAAGAATTCCATCTAAAAGATGCAAGAGCATCGCATTTAAAAATCCAATGTTCAAAAGATTGTTTATCTTCGCCACAACAGGGGCAAGACTTGGGACAATCTTCTGAAACTCTACCCATTCTAATAGCAATAGTAGTATTGTATTTATAACCACAGCGTAAACGAATAATCCACGAAAACCCTAAGTTGAATTGGGGATATTTTAAACTAAGCATAATTATAGCTTTATTGTTTGAGAACTTATTACGATCGTAATTTTGACCTTTAATACCTTGAAATTTGGCAACTGATTTCCAGTAACGTTCTAAAATATCGTCATATTTTTCACATTTATATTTTTTGATTTTTTTATACAGTGTTCTAGATTCTTTAGTCCAGGAATAATGATGCATTTTGGGAATAGATTTAATAAGATCCTTTATAATACAGTTTGATTTACTCCATTTTGCAAATGATTTAATCTGTAAGGCTGCGCAGACACCAGCAATAGGAGGAATGCTTAGATCTCGAGATAAAGCATATGTACTCATAGTAGAATTATGTCTAATATAGTCATTGTCTTCTGAACTTGTTTTACCATTTTTAGAGAAGGAGCCGATACACCAAAATAGACCAGTATTAATTAATGTTTGAATTCTGGCCGTTCTGGATTTGTTTGAACCAAGTAAAGGAGAATAATAAATTACTTTACTAATAACAAAGGATTGAAGAACTTTTTTCTTGTATGCAATAGGGATAAGTTTATTTGAGAAGAAATGTGTAAATGAAAGAAGGGATTTTCTAACTTTAAAATGCATGTGAGATATAATGTGTTCTAGTAGGAGATCATCTGAAAAAGGAATACCAAGATAGACATAACTAGAAACTTTAGGAATATCATTCTTTCCTAAATAGAAGGTTGGATCACTATAGTTTGGAGGAGATTGGAAGTTCATTGGTTTTATAACCATAGTTGCACATTTTTCAATACCAAAAGTCATTTCATTTAAATTAGCCCATCTATATACCTTTTTTAGTAATTTTTCTAAATTTTTTGCACTTGGAGCAATGAGAACAACATCATCAGCAAAGAGTCCACCACAACACTTTTTTCTTCCAATATTAACACCATACTTTTCACAGTCATTTAATATATCATTGATGAATAAATTGAATAAAATTGGAGATAATGGACAACCTTGACGAACACCTCTTTTAATAATAAATTAATAAATTTAACATTTTTTTTTTTGTATTACACTCATTACTAAAAAAAAAAGTAATCTTTTTAATTTTTTTTTATTTTTTTGTTTTTAAAAAAAAAAATAATATTTTATTTTTTATTAAAGTATATTTTTATTTTTATATATCGTTACGTTTAATTTTTGATTCACATTTTTATTTTTATTTTTATTTTTATTTTATTTTTATTCTTAATATCTATATATATATTTTTCTTGTTATCTTATATTGAATTATATTATTATATTTATTATATTTATTATATTATAATATATATATTTTTTATTTTTATTTACTTTTTTTTTTTTTTTTTTTTTTTTTAATTATAATTAAAGAAAAATGTAATAACATCATTAAAAAAAAGAAGAAAAGCAGACAAAAAAAAAAAGAAAAAAAAAAAAAAAGTAATAATATTATTAAATTAATACTGAAAAATTAAAATAGTAATAATAATAATAATACTAATTAAAAAAAAAAAATAATTAAACTAAACTATACTAAATTGAATATATTTTTAAATATATGTATATATTTATATATATTTATATTTATAAATATATATATGTTTTTTTTTTTTTTTTTTTTTTTTTTTTTAATTATAACATATAAAATATTAATCATGAATATGATTATTAATAAATAAATAAATAAATAGATAAATAAATAAATAAATTAATAAATAAATAAATAATTTAAAAAAAATAGTATATATATATATATATTTTTTTTTCTATATTGTAATTAATTACAGATTAATGGTCATATTATTTTTATTGATCATTAATTTGATTTTTGATTTTTTGTTTTAAAAAAAGGAAAAAAAAAATTAAATGTTATATATATATATATATATATATATACTTTTTTTTTTTTTTTGAATAAATAAATTAGTTTCTCTTTATTGATTTATTGATTCCTTTTTTTTTTTTTTTTTTTTTTTTTTTTTTTTTTTTCTTATTAATAGATAATAATATTGATATAAATTATGGTTTATTGGATGGAACGAATAATAATCATAATTATTACGATTATTAATTTCTTCTATAGATTTACTCATGATATGTTTATTTTTTTTATTTTTTTTATATTGATTTTTAATTCAGTTTATTTTTATTATTATTGTATTTTATTTTTATTTTTATGTTTATTTTTAATATATATATATATATATATATATATATTATTTTTAATCGGAATGATAATTTTTATCATTAACACTTTCAGTAATGGATAAACGATTGATACCCAAACCTATCATTCCCATTTCATCTAACTCAACATCATCTTCATCAGATGATGTTACCATAGTATGTTGTTGAGATAAAACTTCTAGTATTTTTTCAATTTCATTAAAATCAGAAAAAACATATTTTGCTTTTGTGAATTTACGATCAATAGCACAAGTAATAATTTTTCTACGAAGTTGATTACGAATACTATAACGCTTGAATGAGGAACTTGGGGAAGAAGAAAAACCGAAAAAGCCACCAAGTTGTGTAGGAGAGGAACTTTTACTAGTCATACTCTGAATTGGTGAATATATACTACCAGAATTATAATAATAATTCGTTGTTGTATTCAATGGACTATTAATCTTTGGAACTTGCATAGAATTCATTTTATCTTGTAAAAGGCGACAATAAGCAAACATTGATTCATCTGATTCATCATCTCCTATACAAAATACTAAATCGGCATCATAATAATCTTTTTCAATAATTCTTCTGACAATTGATCCTTTATTAACATTCTTTGGTGTAATCTAAATTATTATTAAAAGTAATAATTTATTATTAATAATTAATAATCAATATAATTAATTAAATTAATAACAACAACAATAATAATATTAATAATAATAATAATAATTTTTTTTAATTATTAAGAATTTGAATAAAATAATTTATAAATGAATATAATTACAATAAATATATAAATATTTTATATTGATAAAAAATTACATACAATAATACAATGTAAGTCATGCTTATGACGAACTCTCAATGGATAATTTATAGAAAATATAGAATGAATATGATTTTCTACTTCTGAGATTTGCCATGAACTTTTATAATTTTTTAATGTTTTTGAATAAAATACTATTAGTTAATATTTTTTTTTTAAATTTTTTAAAAATAATTATAATCAATAATAATATAAATAAAATATGAAAATTTACTATTCTTCATAATTCGTTTTTTCATAATGCCATATTATTGAATAGGTTCTTTCTTCAATATATGTACCAAGAATACGTCTATTAAAATAAAATAATATTAGAAAATAATATTAATAATTCAATTATTAAATATTAAATTGATTATATATTATTATAATATCAATATATTAATATTTAATATATATTGTCTACTTACTCTGTATAGAAATTTAATATCTATATTTTAAGAATATATCAAATATATATAATATAATTAATACAATTGAATAATTAATAAATTTATTTTATATTATTAACTTATATATATATATATATATTTATTTTTTATTTATTTATTATAATTATTATTATTATTATTTTTTTTTTAATATATTATTTGAATTACCTTTAATAAATGTTTTTTCCATGATAAATCTTCATTAGAATTTTGTAATTCCCATTCTTCTTGATCATATCTTTTAATATAAGCACCATTTTCTGCAATCATATTTAATGTTTGTGGTAATAAAGCTTTAGAATATTCATTCATATCTTCTTTTATGGCATCACTTAGAATATAAACATGATTCATCGGATCCTTTAATAATTCTGAAATTAGATTATTCATAACTTTCATTTCTGCTGGTGATTTTATTTTATCTTCACTAATACCTAAGAACTATATAATTTATATAAAATTTAGTATTTTATCATTATATTTAATTCTATTTTTTTTTTTTATTTTTTTATCAATATAATTTATTAAATATATATTTTTAACGTATATATATAAAATTATAAATATAATTTACCAATAATTTCTTTCTAGAAGTAGTCCAAATATTAGAAATAATATCTAATTTAAGTTTTGGTAAAATAGTTGCCTTTCTTTTTTGATTATCATTATATTTTTGTAAAAGTTCATTAATAAAGCTTTCAACAAAGAATTGTGCTGAATTCGTTCTTATGTAAGTGAAAAGTTCATTCCATCGAATTTCCTTTTCTTCTTCAGACATAGTTAATGCTTCATTAATAGCTCCTGCAACTTGACAATAATCCCATGGATTAACACGAATAACAGATGTACCAAAAGAACCATAGGAACCAGCAAATTCAGAAATTATTAACGGTGAATGATGACCAGTTTGGCATGCAATAAATTCATGTGAAGTTAAATTCATACCATCTCTAACTGATGTAATAAGGAAAACATCAGCAATCTTTAAATAAACAATTAATTTTAATAATAAAGATATTAAATATTAGTTTAAAATATTATATATATATATATGTATAAAGAATATTATATATATTATTACATATTTAATATTTAGTACATATAGTATAATAAATTTAAATTTAATATTATATATTCTTATAATATGAGTAAATTTATTACTAACCTGAAGTAACGCCAAATATTGTTCATATGGAATATCTTGTTGAAGGTAGACAACAGGTGTATAACCTAAAGAGCCAAATCTAGAATTAATACGTGCAACAAGATTACTTACTTGACATTCTAATTCATTTTGTTCGACAGTTGATAATGCAACTTGAATTAAAACAACCTAATAAATATTATGTTATTAATTTTTATTATTTTTTTTTTTTAAATTTAAATATTTTTTTTTATTATAGAAATTTTCAATATATAAATGTGTATGGATATATAAATTTATTAATATTTTAGAAAATTAAGTTAAACTATATAAATAATATATAATTTATGC
Source organism: Neocallimastix lanati (nom. inval.) (assembly GCA_016946835.1). Lineage (NCBI taxonomy): Eukaryota > Fungi > Neocallimastigomycota > Neocallimastigomycetes > Neocallimastigales > Neocallimastigaceae > Neocallimastix > Neocallimastix lanati (nom. inval.). Next base: position 399,831 of record JACVTC010000088.1, on the reverse strand, counting down.
AGAATTAAATAGCACTAAATAATTTATTTTACCTTGCCGATCCATTCTGGATGAGTCTTTAAAAATTTTTCAAAGGCTGCAAGTTTATGTCTTACACCCTTAACATAATCATTTTTATCACGACCAATGATTAATTTCATCCCTGCATATTTCTCTAAAAGATTATTTTGAATTTCAATAACCTTTTTATCTTTTCTATATTATTTTTAATATTAATATCATTATTTTTAATATTTTTCAAGGTGTTGTATATACAAATAATAAAATAAAATAAAATAAAAAAAAAAAAAAAAAAAAAAAAAAATAACAATTGGATAATTTAATGATTATGTAATATAAATGGTATTATATACTGTTTAATTAATTACTTGAAATATATAATAATAAACTACCTTTTTTCATTTATTGCATCAATATCAATACCAATTGGAAAAATACCAACGGAAACCACTGAATTTTCTAGTTGAATACCATTTAGTGTAGATTCATAACCAAGAAGGCGTGATACTGTAGAAATGAAATGTCTCATGAAAGAGTAAGTTTGAAAACCAACAAGATCTTTATATTATTATTATCATTATTAATATCAAATAATATTTAACAATAATTTTAATTTATAAATTAATATTTTTATACATAATAATTTTATTAATTACAATTAAAGAATAATAATGCAATATTTACCAGCTCCTAGTAAACCTTCTAATATTTGTTCACGTGCTTTGTAATATTTTAAACGATATATATTAAAAAACATATATTAATTATCACTATTGTAGATATGAATAAATAATAAATAGTACATATATATATATAAATTATAAATTATATAAAAAAATTACCGTATATACAACGAATGATTTCTGAACTTGGGAATGGAATATGAAGGAAGAAACCGATAGCAGCATTTGGAATTAATTTTCTTAATATTTTTGGTAAAAACATAAGGTGATAATCATTAATCCATACTGAATATTTTTATAATTGAACATAATATTTATATATATAATGTGGTATATGATATTAAACATATTTTTTTTTTTTAGTAAAATTTATTATTTCATTCCATTAAACTTATATATATATATATAAACAATTAAATGCTTATTAATTTAATTTACTTATATCTCCTGGTCGATAATGTTTAGCAATAACTTCAGCAAATTTTTCATTTACTTCTCTATAATCATTCCACCACTGTTGCTCTTTATTAGCACATTTTGGATATTCTGGAAGTTGATAATGAAAAGCTTTCCATATTATCTATGGATTTATTATTATTATTATTATTATTATTATTATTTTTTTTTTAAAAAATTAATTTTATTATAAAATGTTTAATTATTTTTTTATATAAGTATTAAACAATAATTTTATAATAATAATTTTTATTAAAATAAGTAAATAAATAAAAAAATAAATAAATAAAATACCATTTCATACAAATAATAAAAATAATAATAATAATAATAATAATATAATTACCTGTTTACAGACTTGATTATAATGTCCATTAAATTGCTCTTGATCAACAAATACTGGTATACAATCATAATTAATCAATTTATCAGTTAAGACTTCTTTAGCATCATCTGTTAAAGTAAGACTTTGTTCCCCAGGTAAACCAAACCAAATTTTTTGGGCATGAATTAAATCTGAATTTGTCAATTGAATTTTATCTGTTAATATTGAAGTACTATGCTTTTCATTACTGAGATTTTCTATATTTTCTATTTTTTTTTTTTTTATATATATATATAATTTATAATTTATTATTGTGAGAGTATTAAATATATTTTTATGAATATATTATTTTTGAAATGTAAATTAATTAAATAATATATTTCAATTAGAAAAATATTTATACAAATATTTATATATAAATATTAAATATTAAATATTAAAATTATTATAATTCATTTTTACCTTCTGGCTTTCTTGGATAATGTGTTGGTAAAGAAACAGAAGCAATTGCATTTTGCAAACCAACATTACCGAGCATAGATGGTTTAATATTAATAATATCTTCTAGTTCATGTTTTGATAAATTATTTTTAGTTTTATTTAAAGAATCTACAGATGCTAGTCGACTTGATAAAGATCTAGAAATACTTTTGGGTGATGGCGGAGTAGATGCTTTAAGATTTGGTGATGAAAGCGGTGAAGAAACCATATCAAAATTTGACGTAAAGGATGAAGAAGAACCTTTTTTTAATAAACGTTCCTGTAAACGTTCCTTTCTTTGTTGTTGTTCCATTTGCTGTTGTTGACGTAATAATTTTTGACTTGCTTTAGCTTTTAATTTCAATTTTTCTTTGGTTTGCTTAAGAGAAGTATTTGAAAGAACTTTTTTCAAAGAATTCGATGCTGATAAAGCAGCTTTAAGTGAACCTTTGGCACCATTAATACTACCAGCAAGAGACAAATTTTTATAAATAGTAAAATTTTCTGAATTATAAGAATATGGTAAGAATAGACTAGCCATAAGAATACGACCAGTAGGTCTAATGTCCGATATTGAAGGACTCTCATTAATTATTGAATTTGTGTTCATTATAACAATATTTATATTGATTAATTAAATAAAAATATTGTATAAATTTTCTATATTCTTACTTATTATTTCGTATTAATTATTGTACTTTAATTTTTTTTTCTTTTTTCTTGTATTTTTATTAATAAACTTTAATATTTGTTTATCAATATTTAGTAAATACTGATATAAAATTTAATAATTTTTGTATAAGGTATAATTAATAAATATAATAAATATATTACTACTATCGTTGATATATAACTATATATTTTAAATTTAATAAATATACGTTATTATATTTCGTAAATAAATTATATTTAGTAAAATTAAAAAAAAAAGAGATTTGTTAATTTTTTTAATAATTTTGAAAGTTTCCTATATTTTAAATATATATAAAGGGATTTAACGTATTTATATATTAATATATACATAAAAATTAGCGTTAGTTGTTAATTTTAAAAAACTTAAATATATAAAAATAATTAAGAAAATAGAAATAAAAATAAAATTTTTAATAATTGCCTAAAACATAAATATATAAAAATAATTAAGAAAATAGAAATAAAAATAAAATTTTTAATAATTGCCTATAATTTAAATAAACATATTTATACTTTTAAGCTTTTTAATTATTATTAGCATTTAAAGTATGAAATACAATTTTTAATGATAATATCAATCAATGATTTAGACTTTTACAATTGTTTGTAGTTAAATTTTTATTGAAATAACTTTTAAAATAACTGTTATTTTTTTTTTTTATCTATGAGTTTAATATAATTTTATATATCTATATATATATTTAAAATTGAACACTGGCTTTTATTTGTTAAAATTATAAAATGTATATTTCTATTTAAAGGATGTATAATATGAACTTATTTTTAAAATTGTTAATATAATTATTATTATTATTTTTTGTTATAATCTTATATTTTATTTTATCATTTTCTTTATTATTAACATTTAAAATATATATCTCAATTTCATGTTTATTAATATAAACATTTGTCATTAACATTTATATATTTCATGTTTACATTACATATTAAATATAAATAATCAATATATAATATATATTTAAAATCATCTTCTAAATTTATTAAATTAATAAACTAGTAAATAACTTTATAAATTCAAATTAAAATAAAAAAAATTTAATAAACATTTTTTTACCTAAAAGTAATTGAAATATAAAATGTTTCGATAATATCTTTTATATTTTTATTTTTATTACTATTTCAATTTTACTTAAATAATTAAACAATAATAAATATTCCAAACAATTGCAATAATATTAATATCTTCCTTTTTTCCTTTTTTTTTTTTCTTTTTTTTTTTTTTTTTTTTTTAAAAAAAATATAATACCATTATATGAAAAAACAATAATAAAAATAAAACTTAAAAAATAAAATTAACATTTTTGCAAAAAAAAAGACTTACAATTTTATTATTACTTTTTTTTTAATTATTTTTTATTTTTTAAATTATAAAATTTATAATAATTTTTTTCTTTTATTCAATTCGATAAATAATTATGTTTTTTTATAATAAAAGTTTATTACATTATTTAAAAAAAAAATTTATACCATTTATACTATTGCGAATAAAAAAAAAATTTTTTTTATTCATTTTTTATTTATTTATATACAAATTTTTAAATTAATATATTCTATTATATTTAATATTAATTTGATTATATGTATTGTTTAATATTTATTTTTTTCTGTTATTTTTAATATATATGGAAATTTTTTTTGGTAAAGTATACTTTTTTTATATGTCAAATAAATAAATAAATAAATAAATAAATAAATAAATAAATAAATAAATAAATATACACATAATCAAACAAACAGTTAATTAATTAAATAAGTAGATAAATAAATAAATAAATAAAAAATTAAATATATAGAATCAAAAAGAAGTTTTAATAGAAGAAAAAAAAATCATAAATGAGAGACTATATTTTTAATTTATTAATAGTTCATAAGTTATAAATTTTATATATAAATTAAAGATATAAAACATTAGAGTAACTTTTTATATAAGTATATCACACATAAGAATTTCAATATATATACTTTTTTTTTTTGTTGATATAATATAAATATTTATAATTTATTATTTTTTCATTATATTTGTTATTATTTATTTATTTTACTAATTATTAATTATTTATTATTTATAATTTATTATTTATAATTTATTATTTATTATTTATTATTTATTATTTAATAATTAATATAAATAAAATTTGTTGATAATTGCATAAAAATTATATGAATTTTATTATTTTTTATATAATAAAAAATTATAATTTGTGGATTCTAATTTAATCTATGTATATAACAATATATTTTTATATATTAAAAGATATTTATCGATATAATAATGTCACTAAAAGATAAAATAAAAAACAATTCTATGTAATATACTTATACTATATGTAGATTATATATTTAATGCACTGATTTTGAAAGTAAAACGTCAACATTTTTTTAATATTAAACAAAAATATAATATATTGCAATATATTACAAAATATATTTGATATAATATATTTAATATAATATCTGTTAAACAATTATTTATTTATTTATTTTTTTTTTTGTTTTTTAATTTTAAAAAGAATCGGATTTATAAATTATATTCAGTATATAATAAAATGAATAATACATAATAAAATAAATTATTTCTAATTATAATATAAATTGCAAATATATGTTGTAATATATTTGATAATTGACTTGAAAAGTTTTTGTTATATCCAAATCCAAAAATAAAAAATTTATTGTAGTACATTACATTTTAATATATTTTATATATTTTATAATAAATATATTATCAATATAAAATTTGAATTTTTCTATAGAAATAATATATTTTTTTATAGTAATCTTATAATTTTAAATATATATACGGTAGATTTGTTGTTTTTCTATTAATAAATTCTGGATAAATTTTATTTAGTAATAAATAATAATTAGATTAATACAGAAATAAATAAATAAATAAATAAATAGATAAATAAATAATATTATATACTTTATTATATATACTTTATATATATAAATTATTTAGGATATATGGGTAAAATTAATAAAAATTTATAATACATTAATATATATAATTTATATTTAATTATTTATATATTAATATAATAATAATAATAACAACAATAACAATAATAATAATAATAATAATAATAATAATAATAATAATAATAATAATAATAATAATAATAATAATAATAATAATAATAATAATAATAATTATAATAATAATAATTATAATAATTATAATTATAATATTAATAACAATAATAATAATTGTTAAGCATAACACTTTAAATCAGAAAAGAAAGACATATTCATTTAATTTTTTTTTTTTTAACTTCCAGTTTGTACTGCTTTTTAGCACCCCTCAAGGCTTGGGAATATTAAGGTAGTCACAACACTTCAGTATGCCTCTCCACATTTCATTTATTCTCTTCTATTCATTTAAGAATATGCCATTTTATGTTATTTATGTTATTTATAATCATTTTTCTATGATGTCTAACATTATTGGTAACATTTAACTTTACAATACTTTTAATTAATTTTGAAGCCCTTATTAGTTTTAATTATAATAATTTAATAGTTTTGTTTGCTCTTTTATCTGTGGAAACTTTATAGTTATGCTTTATCGTTGAATCAATTATGACAATTTCTTTATTTTCTCCTGCAATTAATATATCATCAACATAAAGCTGTAAGCAAAATTTATTATTTTTATATTTACCAAATAAATAATTATCTGTATTATACTGAAATAAACCAATTTTTTCTTTAGAAAACCGGAGATTTCGTAAAAGCACTGTCTTCCAGCTTGTTTGAGTCCATAGAGAGCTTTTAGTATTAATCCATATTTTCCGAAATTGAAGTTTTTATCACCGATTGAAATTTGAACATAAATTTTTTAATCTAAATTAGCACTCAAAAAAGTAGCTTTAATATTAATTTGACTTAAATTCTATATAAATATTGATTCAATAACAATTATTGGTCTAAAACCATTCATTTCTATTATATGAGAATAGATACAGGTGTAATCATTTCCTTTAATTTGGCGAAAATTATTGACTACCAATCTTGCTTTATATATTTCATTTCTTTAATAGTAAAAACGTATTTAACATCGAGTGGTTTAATGCCTTTTGAAATAGTTTTGTTTTCCCATAATCTTCATAACGTTATTTCCATATAAATTTTTTAATATTTTGTTTATTGCATCTTTCCGTATATTGACATTTTCTGAATTCATAGCTTCTTCAAAAGTCTTCGGAATTTAAAAGGTGTTACTCTTTTATTAAATAATTCATTTTTAATGTCAATTTAGAAACATTCATCTAAACATTGTTTATAATATATCTAAAATATTATTATATTCAAATATTTTTTACAATGTTACAAAATTTTTCATGTTTATTCGTAACTAAAGAATAATTTTTCCAATCCACGTAATATTTATAAATTCATTTAATGACTTAGTAAAATCTATAAAAACATTTCTGTTTAAGTCTACGGTTAGACTAAAAATTTAATAAAATTTATTTAAATACCATTTAATCAACTCCATTCCATAAATATTCAGGTTACCTCGATCCATTTTTCATCTTTCCTTTTTCATATTGTATAGAAAAATTCATGAATCATCATTCTCATTATTTCTATTCAATATCATAGGAGTAATATATTTTTCATAGATTCAATATATTTCATTCATTTGCAATCATATATCAAGTAATACTTAGAAAAAAGCGAAAAATTTTTACTATAATATAAAATATCTTTATATTCTATATATGAAGATATTTCTATACATTAATTGAGACTTTGTGAGAATCATTTCATTAATTCCAGGATTAGATATTTTTCCAGTTTTTATTAATATCACTAACATCAAGTCAAACTATTTGTGCTCAGAATCAGGTTTAGAATTAGGACTATTAATAATAAATAGAAATTTATTAACTTCCAAATCTACTATAGGAAAAGAACAAAAAATATAGATGGAGAAGTTGAAATTTTAATAGTATTATTACCTTCATCTAATTCAATTGTTCAATTGTTCAATATACTCTAATATTTCTTCTTGTTTAAAATACTTTAGTTAATTTTTCAATGTATTCCCCAAATTCACTTTATAAGAATATTTTATTTGGTAACATTTATTATTGGCTCTTACATAAAAACAATTTTTTGACATTCATTTGTGAGATATATTATAATTCCAAAATCTAACACTTACAATCAATATTATTAGGATTTGTTCTTTTCCTATCGTAGATTCTGAAGCTAGTAAACTTTTATTTATTATTAACATCAATTCCTAATAGTGAAGAAAATGGTGACTGCTATAGTACAGAAAATGATAATAATATTCCATATTTACCTCCAAAATCATTCTCATCTTCATTAAATAAGAATTAATCAGAATATATAAATAATAGATTTCCGGAATCGATCGATAATAATTATGATAATATGTATCCTGACAATTCATTTAGTTATGTTAATAACCTGTATTCTGTTGATGAAGAGCTTTAATCGGATAATAAATAATAATAATAAACAATTTTCAGAAGAAAAATATTATATAAAAATTATAATTAAAATGTATAGTTATAACTAAATATAGTTCATTAAACTAAGCAACTATTTAAAATATTAATAACTTGTAACTTTTTATATAAAAAATTTATGTTTTAATTTTTATTTCTTTAATTATAGTTTAAATAAATAATCATTTTTTAATGTAATTTATAAAGTTAATCAATAATTTATAAAACTTATTATTTAAAATAAAAAGTATAAAATAAATATACTATTGATTAATGAAAATCAATAATATATGTAAAAAATAAAAAAAAAAAAAGAAAAAATCAAGAAAACAATTATAATAATTATTATTATATTTAAAATATATTTTATTTTACTTTTTTTTCTTAAAATATATGTAATTAAATATATATATATATATTAATAACATAAAAATTTTATGAAACAAGAATTCATAATGGTAAAAATTTAATTAATATATATATAATTTTTTTTTTTTTTTTTTTTTTTTTTTTTGATGTTTATTTCTGAATTTAAAATTTTTATTAATATTTTTTCTTAAACATCTCTATCTATTGTTAAGAAGAAATGTGTTGAATTAAATGATATTACATTAATAACGATGTCTGATATATATATATATATATACATATTTATAATTTATTAACATCAATTTCTATTAAATTTTTATTTAACTCTTGGAATGGTACTGAGATCCTCTGTTAGAATATATCTTTATATCATTTTATTAATCAATAATAAAACTAATAAAATTTAATATTTAATAGTATTGAATATTAATTTCATATATAATAAAAATCCTATTTATAATAATTAATATATTTATATATTCGTTTATTAATAATATATGCATAACAAAAAAAAAAAAAAAAAAAAAAAAAAAGATATATAAAATAAACTATAAACATAAAAAATTTATATTAAATATATATATATATATATTAGCTTAAGAAAAAAAAGTAACTTCAAAATATTATATCTTGTCATTTTTTTTTTATTATTATTATTATTATTTCATTTTAGTAATGTTTCTTCGTTATTATTTATGGAATAACAACAACAAATAAAAAAAAAGCAATTTAAAAAAGTATTTTAGAACTATTATTTTTTTATATTATTATAAATTATTATTTTATTTTGTAATACTAGTAATTGAGTATTGATTTATTTAATTGAAATAATAAGTTATGTCAAATAATTTATATTTATTTTTTTTAAATCATCTATACATGTTTTATAATTTAAATTAAAATTTTATAATTATCTTTACATTCCTTTTAAATTAAGTATATATAAATAAAAACTTTAATAAATATAAAAATTTAATAATAGAGATAATAAATATATTAAATATTTATGCTTGTATTATATGTATTATATACAAAAACCTTGATATAAAATAAATAGGTGTAACATCTTTTGAGTATTTAATAAAATTATTACTAATTATAAGTTATATCGAAAAATCTGGAGAACGTTTTGTTCAATTTATATTTTGTTTATATATTATTATTGTTATTTTATTTTATTTTTTTTTTTTTTTTTTATATTTTATCATATTTATTTTATTTTATGAGTATAAATATTAATAAAAAATTATTATAAATATATATGTAAATCATTTTAATTATTATATTAGACTTTATTTATATCATAAATATCATAAAATAGTATAACACTTTCTTATTAAATTTAAATATTCTTTTTATTTTAATATTAATATTTATAATTATTAATTCTTTAACATATAATGGAATAAAGAAGATTTTACATAATAAACATGTTCTATAAAAAAAATTAAAAAAATTTTATTAAATATTAATAATTATTTAATATATTGAAAATTTCTCCCATAATGAGTGTTAATACATTACACATATCACTTGAATAAATATAAAGACTATTTAAATGATAAACAAATAATGAGATATAATTACATAAATCATTTCTAATAATCTATTAAATAAGTTATTACTTTTTAGAAAAGAATTTATTATGTATAAATTATTTTCTAGTTAATATTAATTTATTAATAAAAAATAATTGTATATTTTTTTTTTATTGGTCGTCCTATTTTTAAAATTTTTTTTTTTTTTTGTTATTTATTTGATGTAGTGTAACATTAATATAATAAATACTAATACTAATAATATGTTAAACTTTGATTTGTTATTACGAAAAATATGAATATTATAAAGATTTTAAAAATTTTTTTTGTAATCAAAAAGGTTATTTATTATAAAAATCTTATATATGATGTATATAAGATTTTCAATGAAATTGCAAATAAAATGAAATTTTGTTATTACCATTTATATATATATATATATTAATTTTAGTTTATAATTTTTTAATTGCGGTAATTATTTAAAAAATTTAAAAATATAAAAAGAAGCAATGTACAAAATTTATTTAAAGCTAAATAAAAAAGCTATATATATTTTCCAAAAAAGAAAAAGTTATTGGAAAATAAAAAAAAAAAATAAATAGTAAAAAATAATATTGGAAAATAAAAAAAAAAAAAATAAATAGTAAAAAATAATAATAAATAAAGTAAAATAATTGAACATTGCACGATTTAATTTAATTAATTAATTTTTAAATCATTTTTAAAATGAAATTAATTACCATTTTGTTTACTTTATTACTTACGTCTTTTGTACGCTGGAATTTTGTTGATGCTAGACATATAAATAGGGATCCTACCCAAAAATTTATCAAAATTAATGGTGAAAAAATGTCATTGAGTATCTATGGTAACTATGGTAAAAAAATTAAACAAACTATTGTTTTCATGTCAGGTTTAAATATACTGTCTCCAATAATGACCTATAAGCCATTGGCTGAAGCATTATCTGATGAATTTAAAATTATTATTATTGAACCTTTTGGTCATGGTTATTCTGATGTGTCAAAGAAACCAAGAACTATTGAAAATATTACAAAGGAATTACACAAGGCTGTTCATAAGCTTGGTTTAAAGAAATTCTATTTAGCAGGTCATTCCATTGGTGGTTTATATGCCTTAAATTATATCATACAGTATCCTAAAGAAGTTAAAGGATTTATAGGTTTGGATAATTATGCACAAAATGGCCAAGATTCATTAATCGGTTATGATTCTTTAATAGCAGAAAAACTTGAATGTAACAGAATGTATAATAATAATACATGGTCAGGTGATTCAGAAATAGCAAAAGTAACTAAAAAAAAAATTATTGATAAGTTAATGAGCCATACTGAATATTATGAATATTCTGAAGAGGATAGACAGATTTATACTACTCTTTTTGAAAATTCCTATTGTAATGATAATATCGCAAGCGAATACGAAAATTCACCTAGAAATTATGAAGTCGTTAAAGATGTGAAATTCCCAAAATCTGTTCCTACTCTTCAAATTCTTTCTTCCGATACTTGTAATTCATATTCTGATTGGTTGGAAATTCATCAAGATAGAATTTATAAATCCCCTTACAACGAAATTGTTATCATGGAAACTGGCCATGATATTATGTTTGATAAAAAGGAAGCTATTGCTAAAAAAGTTAAGAGTTGGGTTAAAAGTTTAAAAAATAAAAAATAATAAATAAATAGATAAATAAATAAATAGATAAATAAATAAATAGATAAATAAATAAATAAATAAATATATAAAAAATAAATAAATAAAAATTAAATTTGGTAAATAAAAATAGAAAAAAAAAAAAAAAAAACATTATAGTAAAAAATATTCTTTAATAATAAAAAAGTATTAAAATTTTAATTAATAAATGGTTATATTATTATTATTGTTATTGTTTTTTATGGCATATCAAATTTTATTACTTATATATTATTATAACAAAAATAATAAATTTGTATCAAAGAAAAAGTATTCATACTACTTCCATTTGGTAATTGCTTAAAAATTCAAATAATAATAACAACTTAGATATAGCAATTTAGTATTAATTAATGTATATAATATTTCTAGTGAATTTTTTTTAGAAAAACATTATAATTATGTTAAATATTTTTTTATTATTTTTTATATTTAATATAAATTATTTATTATATATTAAAAATTATATGGTGTTATTTTCTTATTACATTTTATTTTATTTACAAATGGAGTATTAGTACAAACATAAAAATATGTCTTATAATATTATCATCTGTTTGTTTCCTTTTATTGGAAGGGCCCCCTTTTTTTTTATTATAAAAAGTCTAAATTAAATTAAATTTAATATTTGTTTTAATTAATATCATATAAAATTTTAAAATATATATTTGAGTAATTTTTTGGATTGTTATATTTTTTACAAATAATTTTATCAATTTCTCTACAAACTTCAAAATATGTTTTATTCTTTGAACGTAAACTACTCATTATTTTAGGGAGAAGAAGAATAGTTCTTACAATCATAACCTAATTTTTTTTTTTGCAATATCTTTTAATTCATTAAGTATTAATTCTGTTCTTTTAGAACTTTCATTAGTATCACATTTTCCTTTGTTATATAGGTCTTTTTGGAAGCATATTTCTTAATTTTGAATTGGAATAGCATTTTCATCAGATGAAAAATATTCAATATATGTTCGTAAACGATTTAATATATCATCTTCATCCCTGATATAAGAGGATAATGAACTAATATTCCTTTTACTTTCAATAGCATTATTTATTATATCATATATATATATATTTATTTGAAATTTATCATATATTATAATTATTATCATCTCTATCAATTTCAACATAATCGTAATTATTACATGTGAGTATTTTATATAAATCAAAAAGTTTTCTTTCTTTTTTTTTTTTTTTTTCTTGTTTATTATTGTACATTTAATTATTATTATTATTATTATTATTATTATTATTATTATTATTATTATTATTATTATTATTATTATTATTATTATTATTTTAGGAATAATTCATTTAAGATGTTTAGCGGCTTCTATTTTATTTTGTATTAGTATGTAATTTGAACTATTATAATCGTATTCTTCGTTAATTTCGAAATAATTATTCAATGCATCAACATAATCATAAATATCTTTAGTATGATTCTATCGATATTAAATTATATGAATTAATTCATTTTTTATATTAATATTAAAAAATATTTTTAAACATATTTTTGAATAAATCTGGGAATATGATTTAGTTATATAATCTATTAAGTTTATAAAATAACTATTTTAATTTGGAACAACAGAATAATGTTTAAAATTTGTATAATATTCAGAAACACATCCTAAAAATTTATTCATAAATTCAATGAAATAAATTCCATCAATTTTTATTTTTACTTTCTATCTTTTCAATGAGTTCAAGAAATACCATGTCATCAATTCTATTCTATTAATATTTAGGAAATTTGGTACCATTTTTTTTTTTTCACCTATATTGACCTGAAATACTATCTTTAGCATTTTGAACTAATTATATATTATATAATTATATAAAATATATTATATTATAATATTATAGTTTTTTTTTTTAAAAAAAAAAAACATCATAAAATGATATTTCTGTAGATAATAATCTATTATAAAAATTAAACTTTAAAAAAAAATACGTTATTAATTTTGAGGACGAAATGACCTATAACTCTTCCCATTCATCGCTAATAACTCCATGAAAATAAAAATTATCATTCTTTGACTTATCGTTTCGACGTCGAAGTCTAATGGTATACAAATTGATCATAGTGTAAAAATAATAAATCACAATACATATTAGGTATTAACATTGGTAAGAAATTCCACAAGCTCCATAAAATTTGAAATAGGAAAGAAGAAGACACTCTCTCGAGGGTAAACTCAACTTAAATATTAAGTATGAATTATTATTGCTAAAATATTTCTTATAAATTTTTTAATTTATTTAATTATTTAAATTATTTATTATATTTAATATATTGAAAATTAACATAAATATATAATTTTCTAAAAAAATGAATTATTCTTATTATTATTATTAATTAATTAAATTTAAATAACAAATATATATATATTATATATATTAATATTTCTTTTTTTTTTTTTTTTTTTTTTTTTTTTTTTTTTTTTTTTTTTTTTTGAATATATATCTATATTATTCTTTAATATATATATATAATTTTAAATACAATAAATTTCAGTAATAATTATATCAATAAATTTAAATTTATAAATTTAATACTTTAAATAATCATACTAAAAAATAATTTTATTTTATAAATGACAATTTAGTAATTTTATGAATTTATGAAAAATATAATTTTTTAAAAGAAAAAAAAAATTTTTTTATATTAATAATGTTAATAAAAATTTGTATTTTATATAATTTTTTTTTTTATTCAATTAAATCAATTAAATTAATAGATTGATTAAAAGTAAAATATATAATATATAACATAAAATTCTAATAAGAAAAACAAATAAAAATCTATACATTTATAAATAATAATTATATAAAAAAAAAAAAAAAAATCAACTTATATAAATTAAAATTATTTCAATGAAAAATTAGATAGTTTAATTACTTCTTTAATTTTGATATTGATAAAGATAAATTAATATATAGAGCAAATTATTGTTACTATATTCTTATTATTATTTGCATTTTGTTTTTTTCTGTTTTGTTCTGTTATTTTAATCTACTTTAAATCTCCAAAAGCAAAATCTTGATTTAATTATAAATATATATATAAAAAAATAAAAAATAAAAATAAAAATAAAAATAAAAACAAAATTGTTAATAAATTATTTATGAAATATATAAATCTTTATATAAAATATTTATTATTATAACTCTTACTTATAATTGATTTAGACTGCGTCTCTTTTTGTTCATGTTCTTTTATTTTTTCTTTTAATTTTTCTTTAAATAAACTATACATACATACATACATACATAAAATAAATAAATAAATAAATAAATAAATAAATAAATAAATAAATAATACTCTTATAATTTATAAAAATTATATATATACTTACTCATAACCATGCATCATATCAGAATTAACCTTTAGATAAATTAATTATTTAAAAATTAATTAATTATTTTTATTATAATTCGATAATATTACTATATACTTTAATTTTTTTTTTTAAAAAAAAAAAAAAAAATAAAATAAAATAAAACATATATATATATAAAGATTTTTATAAATTTATTTATAAAATTAATTAATTACCTTTATATTTACATTAACTTGTGGATAGAATTCAAAAGTATTTCTATTGAACAATGAATGATAGGGTAATGCTTCATTTTTACTATTATTAACATTATTAATAGATGATGATGATGATGCTTCTAATTCACTATTATTGGTATCATTGAAAAATAATATTGTATCATCATTATTCTTATCATCATTATTTGCAAAATCAATTAACTCGTAAGAATTTAATGATGATTTAATTGTGAGAAGAGATTTTGGACTTTTATAATTTGGTTCAATTTCCTTTTTTTCCTTAATTTTTTTGTTTAAACACTCAGTAATAACTCTTCGATGTTCCAAAAGGTGATCTATAATTTTTAAATCATCGATTTGTTTCAAATTATTAAGATGTGATTCATAAAAAGAATTAAAGATGCGAGCAACTCTACAATGACCATGATATCTTTTATAATGAGGATTACGTTTATACCAATTTTTACTAAATATTTTCTTATTTTCCAATATATCATGAACTTTAGGAGCATAAATCGAAAGATAATATTTTTTATGACAATGATCCATTGGACATTCCCATTCAAAATAATTTTTATCTTTGAAGTAAGAATATTTATTTAGATCATTTACATTAGATTTTGTATTTAATTTTTTTGTTTCAAAATTTTTCAAATATTTAAGGGTATTATATTTAAAATAACTATTAATTGGTTGATTTATATAATATAGATTTTTTAATAAACTATTTAAATCATTTAATTCTAATAATTCCATTAAGCGATTGTTATATACTGTACTAAATAGTTTTGTCTATTAAATTATTTATATATATTAAATTTAATTTAATTAAAACCAAAATAAAATTTATAATAATAATAATTATATATATATATATATATCTTTTAATAACTAAAATATAATAGTTTTTAATAATAATAATATATATTTATATATTTATACCTTAGAAATTAATGGATACTGCTTAATATTAGATGAATTTCTAATATTTTTTAATAATGGAATGTTTTCATCTTTATTTTCTTTATTTTCTTCATTTATACTAATATCTTCTATTTCAATTTCTTTTTCTTTTTCTTTTTTCTTTTCTTTTTCCCTTTTTTTTTCTTTTTCTTTGCTTTTATTATCATTTTTTCTATGATGATAATAATTAATTTTACTTCTACTCCTTTTTCTATGATTTCCTCTTTCTTTTTTAATAATCATTTTTCCACTGTTATTTTCATTTAAAATATCATAATTTTTGAATTTATTTTTATACCTATAATTTTCAAGTTGGATTCTTAAAAAGGTAGCTAAAATTTTTGAATTAAGTAATTTCCAAGCATCTTTCCATTGTATTCTACAAATCAACGAACGAATAAATGTTATATGAACTTTATTCGATACTAAAAGCTTTAAAGAATTTTTAGAATATTTTTGGTAGTAATTATATGGCTGATTTTTTGTAAAATAAAATATTTTTGATCCGGAAGTATACATACGAGGTGATCTTCTACGTGTAGGGAATCTTCTACTATGATGTAATGTTTTTAAACATTGTCTTATTTGAGACCTTGACAACACTTCTTTGATTTCTTTAAATTCTTTTGTTTGTTTAGATGGGAGATTAACATAAATACCAAAATTATTATTATTTAATGAATGAACAATTAAGTTACTATTATTATTGTAATGATTTAATGACTTTTTCTTTTTTGAATCTTCTAAAAATGGAATAAATGAAGAATTTGATGAAGATGTCGAATTAAAAGTAGAAAAAAATTTTAATGATAAATGATGTTTGACAAAATTACTATTTTCTTCTAAATTTAATTCATGGTATATATTATTATTAATAATATCATCTTTTATATTATTATTATAAATTTCTTTGTCTATATTTGTAATATCTTCATCAATTTTTTTATTATTAGAAACTTCTTTATTTTTATTACTAGTATATAATTCATATGATTTTGAAAATGAAGTAGATGGAAAATAAAGTGATTGCGAATATAAATTAGCAAGAGAATAATTCATATTATTACTTCTAGGACGAAGATGATATTCACTATTTATATTACTATTATTATTATTATTATTATTATTATTATTATTATTATTATTATTATTATTATTATTATTATTATTATTATTATTATTATTATTATTATTATCATTATTATTATTATTATTACTACTTATAATACTAAGTTTACTATTATTTTTAATGTTATTGCTATGATTATTAATTATATTACCATTATTATTATCATTATTATTATTATTATTTTTTCTTTTAATATTACTACTACTACTACTACTACTACTATTATTATTATTATTATTATTATTATTATTATTACTATGACTACTATTACTATTATTACTTTTATTAATATTGTTGTTGGTATTATTATTGCAATTATTATTAGTAATAATATTATTATTACTATTATTATTATTACTGTTATTATTATTATAAATATTATTATTACTGTTATTATTATTATAAATATTATTATAACTGTTATTATTATTATAAATATTATTATTATTACTTATATTTTTATAATTATTATTATTATTATTATTATTATTATTGTTATTTGAAATTAATATTGTTTTATTATTATCAAGGGAATAAGGTGAGTTTATTATAAATGTAGATAAGTTAGCTGATAAATGATTATTGTCTGTCATTAATTGAGAATTGTCAAATAATATATTGTTTTCATTTTGAATTTTTCTATAGATAACATTTACATTATTATTATTATAATTATTATTATTATTGTTGTTGTTGTTATTATTATTATTAACACTATTAATATTACCATTATTATTACCATTATTTTTATTATTATTACTCTTATTACTTATATTACTATTATTACTGTTATTATTCATATTACTATTATTACTGCTATTACTGCTATTACTGCTATTACTATAACTATTATTATTATTATTTTTTTTGTTATTATTTTTATTATTATTTTTATTATTATTTTTATTAGCATTTCTATTATTATTTTTATTATTACGGTTTTTATTATTCTTATGAGAAGAAGAAGATGATGATATATAATTATTATTTGACAATGGATAATATTTAGGATATACATATAAATGCTTTGATCGGCTTGCTATAGTAGAATTTCTTAATCTAGATTGCCATATTACAGATTCAGATGAAATATTTTCTTGTTTAACTTGCTTAAAATGAATTTGATTTGATTCTTGAACTTCATTTTTATTATTTAGAGCATTCCTTACACCACTATTATTAACACTGCCATTGTTATTACGATTATTATTATTAATACTATCTTTATAGTTATTACTTTTATTATTAGTTTCTAAAATTATAGTTTCGTTATCAATAATACTACTATTAGTTTCTAAAACTATAGTTTCTGTATCAATATTTTTATTAATTGACAAATCTGGAGGTGGTGGGGTTACTGAAGAAGAATCTGTTATAATAATTACACTTAATTCATTATTATTTTCAATACCCTCTTCATCATCACTATTTGTGATTTTTTCTTCTGATATATATTCTATACCATAAAATTTTATTTATTATTATTATTATTTATTATTTATTTATTATTTATTATTATTATTGTTATGTTAATGATGGTGATAACGATATTGATATTGATAACGATTATAATTGTTATGATTATTATTATTATTATTAAACATATAAATTTATATTAATAAAAATTAAATATTATTAGTACTTTATTATAATTTATAATATATGAAGTTATATATATGATTTAAATTTTTAAATTTTTAAATAATAACATATAAATATTACCTTTTTTAATTTCACGATTCTTATAATTTTTATTATCATTTTCTTCAAAACTACTACTTGAATAAGAATTTTTATCTGAAATATTAATATATTGTTTTGTTTTTGAAGAACTAGGAATGAAATTCGCATGGTTAATCAATTTTACTTCTTCATTTTTTACTACTGAAAGATTATCCATAATATCTAATATATCATCATTTTCATAACTTTGATTATTGACATCATAATTCATATTAATTAATGCATTACTATTATTATTATTTAATAATGATTTATCTTTTGAACTTTTATTATTAACATAACTAATAATTTTTAAATCTGAATCATCTGAATCATTTGAATTATTTGAATCAATTAAACCATCATCATAGTTTAAATATTTCTTATCCTTCAAGTTATTATGCCTTATAGAGGTTTTCTTGACTTTAGAACGTTTACGTTTTTTTGATAATCCGACATAATCTTCCTTATCATTAATAATAATTGAATCTACTGAATTTTTATATATATTATCATCATTTTCTGAATCATCAATAACTATTGAATCTTTGGATTTTTTATTTATTTTTTTTTTATTATTCAAGATCATTTTCATTTTATTAGTTAATGGAATTTTAATTTTTGAATTATATTTGCTTTCTGAATCATCAAAATCTTCTGGAATTTGTATTTCAACATCTTTTCCTTTAATATTTTTTTTATGATCATTAAGAATTTTTTCTTTATCATTATCTATATTTTTATTTTCTTCTTTTTTATATTTAAATTTTTCAATATATGTCTCATTAAAAAGTTTATCTAAAATACTATTAGTATTATTATCATTATTATTATCATTATTATTGCTATTATTGTTGTTGATGATGTTATTAATATCTTTATCTTTATTACTATTATCTTTATTATTATTGTTATTGTTATTACTAATGACGTTATTATTGATATTGTTATTATTATCATTATTGTTATTATTATTACTATTGTTATTGTTATTGTTATTATTATCATAATACTTATCATTATTAATATTAAATAAATTATTTTCAATAATAGGGTCTTTTTTTGGACTATCATAAATAAATCTACTGTAAGCAATACTCTTTACATACATATTATTATTATTATTATTATTATTATTATTATTATATTTGATAATTCTATTACTAGTTTTAGCAATTAATTTATTATCATTAATCTCTATATTATTGGTTTTCTTTAATATATTATCTGAAATAATTAATGGCTTTTGATTAATAATATTGTTTTTCTTTTTCCTATTTTCAAGTTCTTTAAATACTTCTTTTTTCATTACTTTCATTAATATTCCTATGTCAGTTTCATCGTTTTGATTTTGCTTGCTATTATCAACACTAATACTATTGTTAATATTTTTACTACTACTACAACTACCACTACTACTATTATTATTATTATTGTCGACATTATTATTATTGTTATTATTATTGTTATTGTTATTATGGACATTATTCTTATTATTATTATTATTATTATTATTATTATTGACATTACTACTATGAACATTATTCTTATTTTTGTTCTTATTCTTATTATTGTCATTACTATTATGAATATTATTTTTATTTTTATTCTTATTATTATTACTATTATTATTAGTTACATTGTCGACAATATTATTATCAACATTACTACTATGGACATTATTCTTATTATTCTTCTTATTATTATTATTATTATCGCCATTACTATTACTATTATTATTACTATTAGTATTAATCTCATTATTATTATTAATTTCGTCCTTGCCTTTAAAATCATAAAGTCCAAAATTAAATATCGTATTATCATTTTTATTAAATTTATTATAATCATTTAATTGATGAAATAAAATAGGAATTGGTTTATCTTTTAAAGATTTAATCGAATCATGACGGAAAATAAAATTAGAATTTGTAAAACTATATTCTGATGATTCGTTGTTAGGGAATTTCCTTTTAATATTATTAGTATTAGTTTTATTAATATTAGAATTATTATTAGTATCATTAGTATTAGTATTAGAATTACTATTAATTTTATTATCTTTATTATTATTATTATTATTATTATTATTATTATTATTATTATTATTATTATTATTATTATTATTATTATTATTATTATTATTTGTTAATTCTTTATTTAGTGACTTCATTCTATTTGATTTCTTTTGGTTCATTTTCAAAGAAAATTGATTATTTTCTAATATTTTAGATTTAGAAGTTCTCAAAATAATACCATCTGTTAATGAATTTTTTAAGGAATTATCCGAAGAATCAGAATTATATACTGTTTCTATTTCAATATTGTTAATATTGGGTATCACATTATTTGATTGGGTATTAGTTTCCAATATTGAAGAATTATGAGCTTCTAATTTCATTTTTTTTTCTTTTTTATTCAATATATTTTCATTATCAGGAACAATATTTATGATTTTCTTATCATTTGAGGTAACAGAGGGATTAAATATCAATGAATTTATATTTATATTATCTTTATTTTCTGCCAATTTATTATTTGAATAGGAACTCTTATTATTATTATTCCGAATGCAAATATCAAATTCAAAATTATTACTCAGTGAATTTTTTTCTTTATCAATTAACGTTGAATTAAGATTTCTCTTTTCATCTGTAGATGTAGATGGAGATGAGGAAGATATTAAATCAGTACGACGGGTTGAATCCTTTTTCACCTTTTTAATATAACTTTCTCTTGCTGTTAGAGATTCTAATTTTTCTTTATCATCTTTTAAAACTAATATAGTTGATGATGATGAAGAAGTACTATTATTACTATCTAATTGTAATAAAGTTGATTTCTTTAAATCTTCTTTGATATTTGATGGATATTTAGATGGGGAAAATGAATTATATACTTTATTATAATCGTTCATTAATAAAGACTTATTTTCAAAATGAAGTTTATTTCTTTTTTTCTTTAATTCTAATAATGAGGTTGAAGAAGATGGTTGCTTGATTTTTTGTTCCGAATTTTTAAAAGATTTATGAATTTCAATTAATTCTTCATTTAAATTTTGTTTTGAATTTAAAATAGATCTTAATCCCAATGGACCTGTATTTTCAGAATCATCTTTAAAAAAATGGACAGTTTTTGATAGTGAAAAAGATTTATTATTATTATTATTATTATTATTATTATTATTATTATTATTATTATTATTATTATTATTATTATTATTATTATCATCATCTAAATTATATGAAGGATCACTTATTTCTTTTATTAATGAATTATTTTTATTTTTATTATAAGATTTGATACTATCGTCTTTATATTTTTCTAATGATTTTGAAGTTGAAGGAATTTCATTTACTTCTTCATTGGGTAATAATTTTTTTGAACTTAAAGAGTTTAATGAATTTGGTAAATTTTTGGAATTTTTTGGAAATACTTTTTGAATATCATTTTCTTTTGATATCAAATGCTTTAAAGACTCATTATCTTTATTTTTTTCTTCATTAAATATTTGTTCGCAAGATGATACATCGTTATTAATTTTCATATTCAATAAAAGTTTTGATTTTTCATTATTTTTTTCTTTATTAAATTTATTTTCTTTTATTTCTGATACATTTTTCGAAGTTGAGGAAGAATCTTTCTCAATATTATTTTCCATATATGTAGAATCCTTTGAAGATCCTATTTTAGTATTCTTTTCCGTATTTGATGTATTTTCCGAATTTAAAGAAGATTTTGTTTTGACATCATTATTATCATTTATTGATTGTTTTAAAATAGAAGAAGAAACTTCTTTTGCAATAAAATCTGTATTTAATGAATTTTTTAAACTTGAAGAAGAATTTTTTTCATCATCTTTTTCAATATTTAACGAATGCTTCGAAACTGATAAAGGTATATTTTTAATATTTTCTTCTTTCATTAATGCTGAAGAAAGTAACTTTTCATTATTCTTTTCAGTATTTAGAGGATGGCTTAAAGAAGAAGATAATATATCTTTAACATTCTTCTCCTCAATCAAGAATGACTTCGATATTTTATTCTCAATAGTGCAGTCATTTTCTTTTGTGGTGGGAAGATGATCTGAAATATGGAAAAGAACTTTTTTGATACCTTTTTCATGACCTAATGACTTATTAATTGATGAAATGAATTCTTTTTGATTAAATGTAGGTATTTTACTATGATATGATTGTTTTTTTCTAATTGACACTGATTTCAATTCATTATCAACCAATGGTATTAATGAATTTTTAATAATATCATTTCCGTTATTAAATGATATATCTTTACTATAATTATTAGACTTTTTTACAGTTTTATTACTAGCAGGATTTGATGTAGTTTGCAAAATAGTTGTAGGAACAGTAGTTGATATAACTGAAGATAACGTACTGATACTTTCATTATTAATTATATTTTCAGTATTAATAATTTCATTATTATTATTATTATTATTATTATTATTATTATTATTATTATTATTATTATTATTATTATTATTATTATTATTATTATTATTATTTTCTTCAATAATATTATCATTTTTGGTATTGTTATAATTACTGTCAACAGTATTACTATTAGAGATGATTTTATTATCATTAATGCTTTTATTTTTGCTATTATTTATTTTATTTACAATATTATTATTATCACTATAATGATTATTATTATTTTTATTATTATTATTATTATTATTATTATTACTACTATCACTATTAATAGAAATATTAGTATTAGATTTTATATCATTATTAGAATTTATAGAATTAGAAAAAGAAATATTATTATCTAGATTGCTAATTTTAACGCTACTATTATTATTGTTGGTGTTTACATATTCTTTATTATTTTTATTATGTTTATTATTACTAATACCATTACTTCTTTTATTCATTAAAGTTTTATCAATTTGATTAGTTTTGTCTATTGAATTAAAATAACTTATAAAATAATTAACATTATTTGACAATTTAGGTGAAGATCCCTTTGAATAAATTTTATTACGTGATCTTACATTTCTAAAATTATTAATTTCAAATTTATCTCCTATATTAAATTTTGGAATATTTACATTTTTTTCTTTATTATTACTATTACTATTATTATTATTATTATTATTATTATTATTATTATTATTATTATTATTATTATTACTACTACTAATATTATTATTGTTATTGTTATTATTATTATCATTATTATTATTATTATTCTTTAAAGTATAGTTAAAATCTTTAAGTAGCATTGATCTTAATATTTTCTTATTATCTTTAAATTTATTCATATAATAAAATCGTATATAAGCAAATAAGCAAATTAAATAAAATAAAATAAAATTAGAATAAAATAGATAAAATTAGTATATTATTACCATATATTATATATTATTATTATTAATTTTAATATTATTATTATAGGATTATAATTATTTTATTAGTTTACTTGACTCAATTATTCGTTTTTTAGATTCGCGCAAATCTAAGCCCTTAGCTTCTAATTTTCTTTTAATTGCTTTATTTGATTTATCATTATCATTTTCTTTTTTCTTTTTCTTATATTCTCCATTATTATTATTCAAGTCAGTATCACTGGATTTAGATAATTTATTATTGTTATTATTATTAGAATCCGTGGTCTCGATAGGATTTGAATTCTGGGTATTTTGACAACTTTCATTATTTTTGACATTATTATAAATTAATTCAGCTTTATCAGATGACTTATTATTATTATTTTTATTACTAATATTATTATTTATTCTGTAGAAATCTTGCATTAATTTATTAGAATTATCTTTATTATTAATAGCAACTTTTATCCTTTTTGAAAAATATTTACTATTTTCCTCCATTATATCTGATTTAGATTTTTTTCGTTTTTGTGGTTTTTTACCTATAATTTCATTCTTTGAATTCTGCAATATTTCCTTATTTTGTTCATTTGAATTTAATTTATCTTCTTCTCCATCTACTGCATTATTATCATTTATAGTTTTATCAATAACATTAATATTCTTTTTGAAATTATTCGTCATAGATTTTATTTTAGGTTGATTTTGAATTAATTTTTCATTATTTTTTTGCAATTCTATTTTCAACATTGTAATCTTTATATCTTGTGGTTTTGCTGATTTTTTTATTTCATTTGATTTTAATATATTTTCATCGTTATCATTATTTTTCTTCTTATTTTTATTATTATCGCTTTCATCAGTATTTGTTTTCTTCTTGGATTTTAACGTATTATCACTGTTAAGTTTTATTGATTCTTTCATACTATCCTTTAATAACTTCGGGCTGTGACTTTCATTAATATTATTATTATTATTATTATTATTAGTAGTAGTAGTAGTAGTAGTAACAGTAGTATTAATAATTTGAAGAAGAGGAGGAGGGGTTAAATTATTTATATCATTGCTACTGTTATGATTACTATTATTACTTAATTTTCTTATTTTCATATTATTTTCAGTATTTTCAGTATTAGCTTCAATATTTTTTAATTTTTGTTTCTTGGACAATTTTTTCTTATCTTCAACTTTATCTGATGATTTTATTTCTAATTTCATATTATCAATTTTTATGACATTTTCATTAATTTTTTCAATGGAATGATCAGAAGCAGATTTTGATATTTTACTTTTATTAGATGTTCTTATTATATTATTATTGTTGTCAATATCTGAAGTACTGGCATCTTTAAGTAATAAAATTAATATTATAATAAAAATATTCTTATTAATTAAAAAATATATATATTACGTTTTGATATTAACGATTAATATATATATTATTTTATATTTACCTCTTTTTTTATTGAATTTTTTCTTTTTCCCTATTTCTGAAATTTTTTCATTCTTCTCTTTCTCTTTATTTTTATTGGATTCTTTTTTTTTACCTTTAACCTTATTATTTTTACTTTGATCCTTATTATTTTTATTATCCTCATTATTGTTATTATTATTATTATCATTATTACTATTATTACTATTGCTATTATTATTATCATTACCATTATCATTACTACTACCATTATCATTGCCATTATTACCGTCGCCATTACTGCGGTTGTCATTGCTATCATTGTCATTATTACCGCTATTACTATTATTATCTAAATTTCCATTTTCGTTTGAATTTAAATCATTACTTACATCAGAATTTTTATTACTATTCTTTCTTTTATTAGATTCAAAATTACTATTAGAACTATTATATGTGTTATTACTTTTCATTGTCGAATTTTTATTGATATTATAAATTTTTTCGTTTTTATTATTTTTCAAGAAAAGGAAATTAATATCATTTCCCATCTTATAAATTGAATTTAATGAATAATATTTTTTAAATATACTTTTTTTCTTTTCAAAAGTTAATAGATTTTTTATGTATAAAGAAATGAGATAGCTATTACGATTATTAATAAAATCATTATCCGCATTATTATTTATTTCCTTTTGAGATAATTTATAATAAAATTTTTTAAATCCAAGATTTGAAATTGATATATTTTGAAATTCTTTAAAATTTGAATTAGTGAAATTTGAATTACTTAAATTATAATTTATAAAATTCTAAATTTAAAATTATAGAATTAAATTCGAATATATATTAAAATATATATATATAATATTATATATTAAATTAATATTTAAAATGTATGTTTTTATATATAAGAATGTATATATATATATATATATTTTTTTTTTTTTTTGAAAATTACCGAATCTCTATTTAATATATTAAAATTAAAATATATAAATATATATTGTTAAAAATTTACTTGTTTATTAATTTATTAAAAATTAAAAATTAAAATAAAAAAATAATATTTAAATATATATATAAAAACTTACTCGATAAAAGAACTTTTATGGGCTTTACGATTTATTTATTATTTTAATAAACAATAAATATAATAGTTAGCAATGTGAATGGAATAACATAATTTCAAAATTATACATATTTGTAAATTTATTTATTCGAAAGTTAAGCAATTAAAAATTAAAATATATAAATATTAAATAAAAACATTAACATACTTTCTATAGGCATTTCTTTGTAAAGAAATATTTATTAGAATGTTAAAAAAAAAAAAAAAAAGTGTAAAAGAAGGTTAAAAATACTTATTGAGTTATTTATGTATAACTAAAATTAATATGAATGTCCTAAAATATAATAAATTAAATAATTCATATATATATTATTTATTATTTAAACATTATCTTATTATCTTATTTTTTAAATATTTTTTTTTTTAATTATTTCTTTCTTTCTTCCAATAAAATTTAAATCAAAATTAAAATGAATAACTTTTAAACATTTTTTAAAATATTTAATTTTTAATAGTATAATTATTTTTTTTTTTTTTTTTTTTTTTTTTATAAAAGTTTTTTTTATTAGAAAAAAAAATTTTTTTTAATTAAATTTATAATTTAAAGTTTTTCAGTATTCTTTAAAATAATGAAAAGCCAATAAAATTAAATACAAAAAATTAATCACTAAAATTAATAAAATACATTATTGTATGACATAAAATTTTTATATTTTTTATAAATAATAATTAATTAATTTTTATATTATATGGACAACTTTTTTTTATAAAAAAAAAAAAATAAATGTATAAAAAAAAAATACATTGGACCATATTTATTATTATCATAACTAAATAACAAAATAGTTTATAATAAAATTATATTTAATCTCAAAATTTAATTATTAATATATAAATGTTTTAAAATATATATATATAAAAAAAAATAACAATAACAATAAAAATTACATTTGAAATGTGCGATATTCATCATATTATTTATTTATATTATTTTATCTTATTTTATTTTATTTTATTTAATTTTTTTTTTTTTTTTTTTTATTTTTTTTTGACTAGGAAGAGAATACACTTTTCATTATTGCTTTATTTTTTAATTAATAAAAAAATAAAACTATATTGTATAATTTAAGCATAAAATTATATTACAAACATATTATTAAGATAAAAAAAGAATATATAAAAAATGTATCAAATAAAAAAAATAATAAAAATAAAATTTAATTAATGTAATACAATGAAAATAAAAATAAAATTTAAAAGTTATTACAGTATTATGAGATAAATAGAGATCATTTCTTCCAAAAATATTTAATAAAATAAAATAAACAAGAAACATCTATAAAGCAGATGGTGTGGAGACCACTATACTCTCCCTCGAACAAAGAGATTGGTTGTGTAAAAAGCAATTATTATTATTTATGTAAGATGTACTGGGAGGACTAATAATAGAGGGTTTTTTTTTTTTTTTTTTTTTTTTTTTTGCTATACCAATTTGACGTTAACTCTCTTGGTTTTGAAGGGTTTTTTTACTATACCAATCAAAGAGTACAAAGAGTAACTCAAAAGAACTACAAACGACTGATATAGTATTTGAAAAATGATCTATGAGATTAACTATATATGGAAAATTAAACCCAGAACTCTTTAATAGAAATTCTTTTAAATGTTCTTTGTTCCTCATTATTGAATTGACGTACATATAGAGTTCTAACAAGAAGGAATGTAAAAATATATTCATTAATTTGCTTTTCACAATCTAAATTAGATGAGTAGAAAGAGAGTATAAGTAAATTCCTTATTTTTACTTAAAAACAAAATAATAAGTTATTGATGAAATTTAATGATTTCAATCAAGCATTTGAAAAAGTGGAGCTTTCAAATATCCAATAAATAAATGACTGATCACCATTAACACAACCTGGACGACATCTAGGTCAATATTCTGTAACTCTACCACTTCTGAAAGCAATAATGATATTTTACTTATATCTACATCTTATACGTAATTTCCATTTAAATTCTAGACAAAGCTTAGCGCATTTACAACTAAAATTAAGTAAAAAGTTAACTCTGCGAATGAATTTTAATTTATAGTTTACAAATAAACCTAAATAGCATTTTATATGTATATATAAACATCTTTTATAAATAAATTAAAAATAAGATAGGAGAAATCTTGTTGCACTCCACGACGAATATCAAATTCGTCTAAAAGCATATCATTAAAGGAGCACATGTTTTAGAAGATAAATACAGATAATAAAGGAAATTAAAACCTTTTCTACAAATAACGAGATGAAACAATTAATTTAAAATGTTGAAAATAGGAACCGAATCATAAACCTTTTTAAGATCCAAGAAGGCCACATATATATACTAAATATAAAAATTCCTCCTTAAAGGATTTCTCTAATAGAAATATAAAGATTAATTCATTCTTCGCGATTACGAAAACAAAATATGTATAGGTTTTTCTAGATTCATTCGTAAATGTATATTTTGAGATTCTATCTGTTATTACCTTTAAAATAATTTTTAAAACTTACATTAATTAATGAAATTCCACAATAGTTAATGCAATTAGAAAGACCACTGTTTTTTAAAGAACACTAAATTAATAAAAAAAAAAAATTATTTTTCCAAATTTAACACAATAATTAATAAAAAAAAAAATAAAATTTATTTTTCTAATAAGAAAATAATAAAATTTTAAAGAATAATATAAAATAAAAAGTAATATTCAAAATAAAATGAATAAATAAATATAGAAAAAAGATCATATGCCAATGAACCTCACCTCCAAATTATAAGATTTCTGTTTCTGTTTAAATGGAATTCTTATTCAGGATTAGGGTTTGAATTGACTATCTGAAAGAAATTATGGTCTAATAACAATAAGGACATCATTCTGGACAGTCGTCTTTAATTATATTGGTGGCTTTAGCAACATGAGTATCAAATTTATATCCACATCTGGAATAAAGTACCCATAGGAAATCAATACTATATTCAAGATACTTAAAGTTGAGCTTTAAGTAGTCTCTAGTTTTCTCAAATTCATTTTCCTTATAACCCTTAGCTTTAATTGATTTTCATGCTATATCTCTATCCTAGTAAAAATTTACAATTGCTTTTTTTCATGGAAATTTATCTAATTTGTATTCTAAAATTTTACTTTTTATATCCTATGCATGACCTCTACAACGTGATATATCTCTTAGTAATACAGAGATAATACAATTATTTGGAACAAATACTTTTATCCTGAAGAAGCTATCATTAAATTTAGTAATTTTTTTTCATTGACAAATTATTATCCTTGAATATTTTGCATTTAGAATGAATAAATTCCTTCATTTTAATATTGGTTCATGAGTGTATACCACGGATAAAAATCAACCCTGTGTTGTCAATAAATGTTCCATAACAGCGAGAATTCCGATGAAATATCTTTTCCATTATGAACTAAAAACTACAAATTAAAAAAATGAAACAAATAAAAACTAAAATACTAAAAATTAAGAAATATAGATATAAATAAAAAATACATAAAAAATAAAGTAAAAAAATTTAAATAAAAAAATAATATGAAGTTCCTATCTTTGTGTAAGAATTGATTAAAATTAAATAAAATAAACAACTTAAGAATTTTGTAGTAATGAATAATCTCTTTTTTTCTGCTTTGTTTTTTCTGTTAACTTTTGAGTTTCTGAAATTCCATTTGATTAGTAAAGCTTTGATTGATAAAATAATTTTACTCTAATGTACTCATAAATGAACTGAAATGAAAATGTATATAATATTAGTAGTGAAAAACTATAAAAAGATTCCTATCCGTTAAATAATGTCTTAAACACAAGCTTTAGAGTGAATCAATCTCCTACGATTCCATTTTAAAATAGCTACTTGAGAGTTTAAATAATACTATAGAAAATATATATATACAAAATAATACTAAAGTACAAAAAATACAATAGATTCATTACAATGATAATATGTAGAAACTACATGATATTATTAATTATACAACACCAATGTTACTACATATCCAGTTTAGGACGAAATAAAACATCAAGTTCACTTTCAACAGTCTTCCAGTATTCCAATTTACACTCTTCGTACTAGAAGCTACTTTAGAAAAGATAATCATCGATTATCATCAGAATCACAGAAAGCTTTAATTAGTACACCTGACATAAGCTATTCCTTTTCCTTAAACCCTCAATGGACCTGAAAAAACAGTCCATTTCATTGGGGATGAATAAAAAAATATATTACTATCTTAATTAATGTTTTTTTTTTTTTTTTTTTTTTTTTTTTTTTTTTAGACAGGGAATAGAATACACTTTCATAAATTTATTAATTTTATTATAAAAAATACACGTAGGTGAAAAGTACATTTTAAATTAAAAATAAAAATAAAAATTAAAAAATAAAAATATAAAAAAGTTCAAAAGTACTATGTATTTCAGCAAGTTGTATTATGCGGGAATTTTCCCTTCCTAACAAATAAAAAAATAATAAAACCTAGAAGTAACATCCTTAAAATAGATAGTGTGGTGTCCAGTAAATACACCCCGGATTCATCATTTATTGAACTACTAAGGCGAGATTCACTCTTCGTAGAAATAGATGATGATCCTGTATTATCATTATGCCTTATCAGTACGACGACGTCGACGCTCTTGGTTAAGTTTGATTTTTTGGAATACCTATCGAATAATAGCTCAAACGAACTACTTATGATAGGTATTGCGCTAGTTAAGAATTCTGCCAAGCCCACAATTTTTGGAACAGGTGACTGACTCAGATGAACCTTTGAAAAGTAGTTCATTTAATTGTCTCTGTTCCCCACTATTGAAATGTAGTTCATATAAAGCTAAAGTTCCATCAAGAAGGAACAAGTATATATAATGATTGATATATTCATCAAAATCAGAAATAGAATCATATGAAGAAAGATGATTTAACATTCTAATCTTCCTCGCGAACAAAACATAGAGATCATCGATGAAATTTAAAGAATTCCATCTAAAAGATGCAAGAGTATTGCATTTAAAAATCCAATGTTTAAAAGATTGATTACCTTCGCTACAACAGGGACAAGTCTTGGGACAATCTTCTGAAACTCTACCCATTCTAATAGCAATAGTAGTATTGTATTTATAACCACAGCGTAAACGTATAAACCACGAAAACCCTAAGTTGAATTGGGGATATTTTAAACTAAATATAATTATAGCTTTATTATTTGAGAACTTATTACTATCGTAGTTTTGACCTTTAATACCTTGAAATTTGGAAAAATAAAAAAAATAATAAAAAGTTAAGAAATAAAAAATTTTAATTAATATGATCCTTTATAATACCAGTTAGATTTACTCCATTTTGCAAACGATTAAACTTGTAAATCTTAATTAATAATTAACTATATATATTACCATATTTTACTAAATTATAGAAATGTGAAACTAAAAGACGTTCAATAACGAAATCAC
Source organism: Neocallimastix lanati (nom. inval.) (assembly GCA_016946835.1). NCBI lineage: Eukaryota > Fungi > Neocallimastigomycota > Neocallimastigomycetes > Neocallimastigales > Neocallimastigaceae > Neocallimastix > Neocallimastix lanati (nom. inval.). The sequence goes on along the minus strand of JACVTC010000088.1, from coordinate 367,336 downwards.
TGCTGTTAAAAATAAAATTAAAAAATATAATATATAATTCAAAAAAAAAAAAAAAAAACATTTACACCAGTTACAACAAACTACCATTTTATTTAAAAAAATTTTTTTATTATTATTTGATTATTTGATTTTTATTTTTTATTAATTGCTATTTTATTTTTCTTCTTTTTTATTTCTAACTTTTATTTTATAATAGTTTTTTTCTCATTTATTTGTTTTATTTGCTTGCTTTTAATTGTATTTCAGATATATTTCTTTATTTTAAAATTTTTAATGAATTGCAATTGTGGTTTTTACATTTTTTTAAAGAGAAAATATTATTAAATAATATTAGTATTATTTCTTTTATTATTTTTTGTCAAAATAAAAAAATTATATTACTTTATTATAATTTTAATATTTCAAAATGGAAGAGTAAAAAAAAAAAAAAAAAAAAGTTTAATCTTTTTTTTTTATTTTTTTTTTTTATTTTCACTTATTTTTATAATAATAATTAATATTTTAAATATATTAATTATTGGTAAAATACTTTCTGTTTATTTTATATTATTGACAATTGATAAAAAAAAAAATTATATATAAATAACATAATATATTGATTATTAATAAATTTACTTTGAACCAGCTAATTTTTCAAAGTGTTCAGAAACAACTCTACGTTGAACCTTACCAGTAGCAGTCTTTGGAATTTCCTTAACAATCCAGAACTTTCTTGGAACCTTGAAAGCAGCTAATTTAGCCTTACAATGATCAGTTAATTGTTGTTCAGTTAAAGAATCATCCTTAGCAACAACTGCACATTCAATTTCTTGACCATAAATTTCACTCTTAACACCAAAAGTACAAACTTCAGCAACATTACCTAATTGAAGAATGTATTGATCAATTTCAATTGGAGAAATCTTTTCACCACCACGGTTAATTTGTTCCTTTATTCTACCAGTTAAGAAAATGAAGTCATCTTTATCCTTGTAACCTAAATCACCAGTTCTGAACCATTTTAAGCCATTTGGTAAAGTGCCAGTTGGATCATCATGGAAAGAGTTAGCAGTAGCAGTTGGATTATTGTAGTATTCAGTAATTACATTTTCACCAGCAACACAAACTTCCCCAATAGTACCATTATCAACAATTTTACCATTATCATCCATAATAACAACAGCAACACCTCTACCTTTACCAACAGAACCAGCCTTACGAATACCTGGTGGTAAGAAGTTACAAGTCATTTGGTGAGCAGCTTCAGACATAGCATAAGATTCAATGACTGGAGCATTGAAGGATTCTTCTAATTCCTTAAGAGTAGCTGGAGCTAAACTAGAACTACAACTTCTGATGAATCTTAATTTGCTAATCTTTTCCTTACCTGGGAAGTCTTGATCCTTCTTTAATAATAAAATTTGATGAATAGTTGGAACAGCAGAATAACAGGTAGCTTCAAATTCAACAAAATCTAACCAGAAAGTAGAAGCAGAAAACTTTGGTGGAACAATAACTGTACCACCAGCATAAAGAGTAGTTAAAAGAACACCAATTAAACCATGAACATGGAAAAGTGGCATAACTAAGAGGTAATTATCCTTTTCAGTTAATTCGAAGGAGTCCTTAATATTCTTTAAGGTAACAAAGATATTGTGGTGAGTTAATGGAACACCTGTTATTGTAAAGTACAATTATAGTATTAATTAAAATTTTATTAATTATCATATTTATTAATAATTTTTTTTAAAAAAAATATATATATATAATATTAATATATTAAGAGACAAATTAATAATTTTTAATTTTATAATTAATATCAAATATATTTTGATATTACAACCGACGTATTATTCATTATTATTATTATTATTATTATTATTTTAAATTTTTTTTTTAATTATTATTTATATTACTATTTTTAATTAATTTAAATAAAATATATTTCAAACCATCCTTATTTTTGTATTTTTTAATTTTTTTTTATATATACACATTCCAAATTTTTCAATATATTTCATATTAATTTTATTAATACTATCATTTTACTTCCACATTTAAATTTATTACTAAACTTTTTTTTTTCTTTAAGTAATAATTAATATATAAATAAATTCAAAAAAAAAAAAAAAAAAAAAAAATAAATAAATAACATTAATAATAATGAAATATTTTTTGTTTACCCTTTGGTCTACCAGTGGTACCAGATGTATGTAAGAATAATGCAATATTCTTCTTAGATTTAACAGCATCATCGTTAGTAATCCAAGAAGCTAAAGTCTTGTTTTCTAATTCAACTGGAATTGAAGTTAAAGAAGGAATTCTGCCTACATCAGCTTTTTCAACAAATTTTGTTTCAATTTCGTAAAGTGGAATACCTAATTTGTTACAAGCTTCATGAGCAGCTTTGGAACCACCCTTTGGAATAATAACAGCCTTTGGTAAGAGATCATTTAAATAGAAATCAAGTTCATCAACAGTGTAATTTTGATTTAATGGACAAGCAGTAGCTTGAATCTTTAAAATAGCAAAGAAAACAGCAATGTATTCAACAGAATTTGGGAAAAGGAAAACAACTCTGTCATTTGGCTTTAAATCCTTTAATGGTTTTTCTTGAGTAAGTTTATCAATTATTTCAATTAATTCAGTACTATATAAGTAAATTGGATTAGCCTTCTTAGTTTCAGCATCTCTGTATGGTAAAATTAAAGCTGGCTTGTGAGATTCTCTTAAAACTTCATTTAAATTATGATTATCTTCAGCCATTTTTGTAATTTTTTTTCAAAAAAAAAATATTATAAATACTTTTTAAGTGTTTAATTTATTTATTTATAAAATAAAATACAACCTACACTTTTAATATAAAAATATTAATAAAATATTATTATTAATATATTATATATAATTTTTTTTATAATGTTAAGTGAAGTAAAAAAAAAAATTAAATTCAGAAGATATTTGTCTTTATATATAAAAATTACTTTTATTTCTTTTATATTTATTAAAATAAACTATTATGTAAATTCCATTTATCAATTAAAATATATAATATATTATTTAATACAAAAAGTATATATAGAATTCATAATATTAAATATATTGTATGTTTTTATATTAAATATTTCATTACTAAAACTTTTATTGAAATATTGAAATTATATTTAATATTTGCAATATAATTAGTAGTATATTTTTTATATACACTTAATATATTAATATATGTATGTATATTAAATTTATTACGGAATTATTTATTTTCTTGAAAGATTTTTATTTAAATAGATCAATATATTAATACAATATATTAATTTATATAATATCATTTATTTATATTATTAATTCATATTTATTCAAATTCACTTTCGTTAAATGCCTAAAATAATAACAAAAGAAAATATATATCTTATTAATAATTAAAATATAAAAAATATTATATTTATGAAATATATAATATATTTTATTATATATATCACTATAAAGGTAGATATAAAAAAAGCTGTATAAAAATATATAATAATAAATATAAATACATTTTTTTTATAAACTTCTCTTTTAATTTTATAAATATTCATTATAAAATATTAATTATAATAAAATGGTATTAATGTTATTTTGTATATCAACATTCATTTACTTAAATAAGAGGAACTTCAAATATTTTTTGTATAGTAAATAATAATAAAAATTATTATTATTGTTTTATTGATATATATAAAGCAATTTATGAATATAATATAAAAGCCATATTTTAATGATATCAACTTATATACTAAGAAGATTAAAAGATAAAACTATAAATTGATATTTATAGTAAAAAAAAAAAAAAAAATTTATTTATATAATTTTGTATAATATTAAATATATATTAAATAATTATTAAAAATCATTTTTTTTATAAAATAATTAAATAAAATAATTTTTAATAACAATTATTTAAATATTATGAATTAGAATAGTTTTTTATTTTTTTTCTTTCTTTTATACTTGTTCTTGAAATTATTTAATAGAAGGAAATAAGAAAGAAAATAATAATGGAAAAAAAAATAAAAAATAAAAAAAAAATTTTTTTAACCTTTTAAGATTGTATATATTATATATAAAATTATTGATAATATAATTATTATAAAAATCTTTTTATAATTTAAATAATAAAAAAAAATATTGATAGCATTAAAGAATTTTTTTTAATAGTATCAATCTTTCATTAATTTAACTTTAATTTTAATATTTAACCTAAAATTTTGGAAAATTAATTACTTAAATTATGTATTGTATATAAATGAAAGAAATATAAATGTATATATATATATATATATATAGCAATAATAAATCATTTTAACAAACTGTCAATTCAAATTTAATTTTTTTTTTTTTGTATATTATTTAAATAAATATTTTAAAGTATTTTATAATTAATAATTAATAATTAAAAAATGACAGATAATATTAATTTATAACTATAAATTTTACAAAATTAAAAGAAACCTTTTATAATTAGGTTAATTCTTAAATTAATTGATATAAGAGAGCTTAAAAAACCTTATAATCGAATATAATAAAATTTTTTAAATAATCCATATATAAATTAAAAAAAAAAAAAGTGTATATATCAGTATTTTTTAATCATTCTGAAAACATAAACTTTTTTTTTTTACGAAAAAATAATATATTTTTTTAAAATTTTAATATAATTATTCATGAAAATTTTCTTATTTAAATATTTATCATCAAAAATAATAAAATATTTCAAGCAATGGTATTTTTTTTTTTTTAAAAATTTTTATAGTTTAAAATCAACTAAAGTTTATTTTCTTTTAAAATTTATGGGGGCAAATACAATAAATTAAAGTATAATAAATCAATAAATATGCGGTTAATATTCTTAAATTATATATAAAATAAAATAAAATAAAATAAAATAAATAATTGAATAAGAATTTAAAGTATAGATTGAATAAAATAAAAAAAAACAAAATAAAATAAAATAAAATAAAAAAAAAAAAAAAAAAAAAAAAAAAAAAAAAAAAAAAACTAATTAATATATCATAAATGAAAAATTTTTTATAATAAAAACAATTTAAATACAGAAATTTTAAATCATTAACTCATTAATTATCCATTTTACAATTAACTTTAAAATATTTTTCCTTATTCCTATTTTTTCTAAACTATTTATACATTAATAAAGCTTAATAAATACTTTGGAAGTGATAACAGCAATTTCTAAAAATTTATTTTTTAAGTTTATAATTAATTTTTTTTATTATTGATATTGTTTTACTATTAAAATTGTATTTTAATGATTTTTAGTTTATTGTTTATTGTGATGGTATTTACTATTAAAGATATATGAAACATATTACCTTTAATTAAATTAAAATTGGTCTAGATAAAAATATAATAAAAAAAAAAAAAAAAAAAATAATATATTTCATTTCTCATACTAATATACATAATTATATTTAATTATTTTATTATATCCAATAAAAATAATGTATATGCACACGTGTGATGTGGCTATATTAAGTTATGGTACAATAATAAATAAATAAATATAAATAAATAATTTATAAATAAGTAAAGAAATAAATAATTAATTAAATAAGTAAATAAGTAAATAAATAAATAAATAAGAATACTTTTGTTAAAATTTGAATAAGTTATATAATAACTTATTCAAATTATTGAAAGTGTAAAAATCAATATATAATAACGATTTTTATACTTTATAAATTATAATTTTTATTATTAAATAATCCTTTAGTCTTCCAATTTTTATTCTGAAGGTTAGTACTTGGAGCTAACACAAATAAAATTTCTGGATCGACCCCGCGATTACCCCCTGAACTTATATGCTTATATGGTGTGATTTTCATTCTCCTAGGCCCATAAATGGTTTGGTATATGCTGAGATAAGTATTCCTGTTGCTAGACTATATAATTGTTAGTGTAGACACAGTAGAGAGAGCACTTAATTTGTGAGAGGTTTATTGTAGTTGTTTCTCTTTCATTGATGGTTCAAGAGATAACTGAAAAGAAGCCCGTCGTATAAACCAACGTATAGGGAGTTTCTTTCATATTACCTTTGCTTAGAGAGAGGTACGTGTCGAAGTCCAAAACAGTTCAATGATCCTAATACGTTTATAGGAGAGATTGGAGGCCATATAATCATTCCCTCTTATTAATCCCAGTCTAAAAAATAATAATAATCACTTATTATTATTATATTTATTCATTTATGTAAAATAGTAATTATTATAAAAAAATATTCATATTTATAATTATTCAATTATTTATTATAGTTTTTATAATTTTCTAATTATGAAAATAGTGAATAATACATTGTTATAAATAATAAATAAATATATAATAAATAAATAAATAAATAAATAAATATTTAATTAATTAATTAATAAATAATAAATAAATAAATGAGAAAATAAATAAAATAATGAATAAATAAATAAATAAATAAATAAAATAATTAATAAATAATAAATAAAATAATTAATAAATAAATAAATAAAATAATTAATAAATAAATAAATAAAATAATAAATAAACAAACAAATAAATAAAATAATAAATAAACAAATAAATAAATAAAATAATGAATAAATAAATAAATAAAATAATAAATAAACAAACAAATAAATAAAATAATGAATAAATAAATAAATAAATAAATAAAATATTGAATGAATGAATAAATAAATAAATACAATAATGAATAAATAAAAAATTTAATTTGTGAATATATTCTTATTTTGAATTAACAAAAAGGTTAAAATTAAAGAAAAATAAAAAAAAAAAAAAGATTTAGTTATTATAGAGTTTCATAATTGTTTTAAATATACGCCTATATTATAAAGAAGGAAATAAATAAATAAGATTCATATTTTATGGTAACTGTAGAAGACACCGTAGATTTGGTATATTTTTTAATAATTAATATGATAAAGAAAATCTATATTTTTATATATGAATCATATTAAAATAAAAATTTAAATTCTTTATAATTATTTTTTAAAAAAGTATAATTTTATTTAATAATTTTTTTTATTCTTTTTCAAATTCCCAAAAATTTGTGTAAAAAAATAAGATTTTTTTTAATAAATTGATTTTTTTTTTATTTTAATATTATATATATATATATATATATATTTTTTTTTTTATTTTTAATTTTTCTTTTACTTTACTTTGTTTTAAAATTAAAAATTATATATTATAAAGAAAAAATTAAAAAAAAAAAAAAAAAAAAAAAAAACTAATAAAAGAAATATAAAAATTTATATTATTCTATTCCTTTTTTCTTATAATAAAAAAGTAAATATTTTTTAAATAATATAAATTAACTCTTGTATATTTAATAAAAAGTTTTAATTATTATTAGATTATAAATACTTAACAAATCATAATAAATATAGGTCATTTTAATAATATAAATATAACAAAAAGATATTAAATATAGATATATGATTTATATAAATATATAAATAATGATAAGGCTTAATAATTATTATATATATAAATTTTTTTTTTTTTTTAGAATAAAAGGATAATTAATATCTAAATTTTTATTCTTATATAATTACAAAAAATATAATATTAATAAATAAATAAGTAGATAAACTAATATATTATATTAAATAGAATAATTAACATCATTTTTAAATAATAAGAAATTTCTATTTATTAATATATATAAGTAATATGTTATTATATGTTTATAAACAAAAATAATAAAAGATTAAACAAACTTAACCCCTGACATGTAAAAATGTCATCGATTTAATGAAAATTAATAGAAAAAAAAAAAAAAAAAAGATAATATCAAAAATTAAATAAAAATAAATCAATAATTGAGAAACAAAAACAAAAGCAATAATTTATGTACTAAATTTATTATATAACAAGATTAGCTTTTTTTTATTCTATTCAATAATTAAATTTTATAAATAAAAAATTATTAATATTAATATTTTTACTTATATCATATTTATTATTAAAAATTATTAAATTATAAATTATAACATGCAATAATAAAAAAATTAGTATTAATTAAGATATACTAATTATACTTAATCATCATGGGTTTAATTTGGGAAAGTGAAGGTATATTTTTAATGAAATCAAAATTGAAATTAATAGTTTGATATTTTTTTTTCAAAGAAATAATTTAAAAATTTTTGTACAAACATAATTATTATATATATTGATAAAAACTTTAAATAAAAACAATTATAGAAACAATTCAACTTAGAAAAGTTTTTCGAATAAGAGTAAATCTTCAAAAATTACTATTATCAAATAATAATCCAGATGACAATTATTTATCCAAAGCCAATGTTTTATTAACCGAATTAGAATCATTAAATATAAATTTCTTCATTTTAATGGTATGGTTTATAAATTATTATTATTGTTATTGTAATGATTGTTATAGTAAAAAAAAAAAATAATAATAATGATAGTAATAATAATAGTAATAATAGTAATTTAAATGTATAATTTATAAGGAACTATAATTAATATTATTAATATTTTATTGTAATTTTTATTATACCAAAATTTTTAATCATTTAATTATAATATATAAGGAATCTAAAATTGGGAAAGTACTAGGTACAATTAGTCGTTTAAATATACCGGAATACGATATCAATAAAAGAGCTGAAGCTTTATTAGCAAAATGGAAAGCATATATTCCAACGCAAGTAGCTGTATCATTATATGAAGCAGCTGTTACTGCTTCTGAACAAAATTCACAAGATCGTTTCAATTTAAATTATCCATTAAACATTCAGAATATTGATGACATAAATAATCTTTCAGTTCCTGAATCAAATAATATTCTTGGTATGAATGATTCATTACTTCCAATGAATGGTAGAAGAAGACGTCGTAGAAATATTTACATTAATGATAGTTTTAATGATCTTGCCAGAATGTTTTACAATAATAATAATAATAATAATAATAATAATAATAATAATAATAGAGAAAGTAATAATAATTTAAATAATACTTCAACTTCAAATTCAGGATTTAATGCTTTATTAAGAGAAGATCCTTACAATGAAGAAAATTTAACACTACTTGGTAATGGTGGTAGAAGAATTAGAAGAAATACTACTATCAATAATTTTAATAGTACTACTACTAATAATAATAGTAATAATATTTTTTCGGATTCTCAAAATATTCCATCAATAAATTTGTTACCATTTGGTGGCAATCATCAAATAACTACTTCACCACTTCCATCTACAGTTATTTCGTCATTTGAAACATCATCACAGGAAACATCAAATGATAATAATAATAGTAGTGGCAATAACAATAATAATAACATACTTGACAATAATAATTCAAATCGTGGAGCAAATCTTGTCCGTAGAAGTTCGATAAGAGGTAATAATCCTTATAATATTCGTAGATCTAGTCGTCATGCCATATTCAATCAAGATGGTATTACGTATAATGATGCTCCACATATTAGTAATACATTCCATAATGTTATACAGGACTCAAGTTCAGAATCAGGTAATATATATATATATATTTTGCTTTAATTATTAATATTAGAATCATAATATAATAAAATAGAATCATAATAATTTATCAAGTTTTGTAAATAATAGATATATATCACAGAATAAACATAAATAATAGTTCGAATATTCAAATATATATATATATATATTTTAAATAAATAAATGATAATTATTATTATTATACAAATAAATGTTATTTTAATAATTAATATATATTTTTTTCTTTATTCTTTTCTTATTTTAGGTCGTGAAGATAGAACTAGATATTATACTTCTTTACTTAATGCTTCACCCGCTGCT